>JAJOOI010017109.1:0-52953 GCA_029582585.1 Solanum bukasovii | reverse complement strand
CAAGATCTATATTTAGATAATGAAAGAATAGAATGGTACGATTTAGAAATAAATTCAGATTAAAATGAATTACAAATATTTACAATATTGGATAGAAGCTATGGAAGATATAAAACTATTAGAACAATTAATCGAGGAAAATTTATATATGTACCAAAGAACCCAAGATATGTTATATCTAGAATATATCATAAATAATATTAAAGAAATATTCAGATTAAAACAACTATCGGAAGAATATTACAATAAATATTACCACATATTACCATGAATTTAACACTACCCAAAAATAATAGTAAAGAGCTATCAAGATTAAGACACTTAGCAAAAAGATATTATAATAAAATCTTTAAAATAAGTTACTCATCTACCACACTATCACCTACCACAGTACTACTCCTATGACTTCCCCAACTATCAGTTCCGCTACGAAAAATGGTATCAGAGCTATGGATAGCGAGAAACTAAGGAAGAAACATACTAGTAGAAAGTTAAGAAAAATAAAAAGAAAATTAAAGAAATTATATTTGTTAGACAATGGTTTACTGTATGATTAGATTTTATCTAGTCCAATAGTTCCTACAACTTATAAATCATTCTCTCGTCCACTTTGTCTTGATACACCTACCAGTGACAAAGTAGTTTCATACCCTACCAGTTACTCTTCTATTCTAACGTCTCAAACCATAGAAAACCGAACATATCAATCTATGGAGAATAGGCGAGGAGGAGGGAATTTTAGGAAACCTTGACCCAAGTGTAGTTATAGTCATAATGTTTTACACACTCGTGAGATATGTTATATTTTACATGATCCACCACACAATATGATCCTATTAGTCTAAACAGATATAATGAGTTCCTTCTTAAACGTACAAGAAAGTTGGTATCTCAACAAGTTGCATTTGTTCCTCAGCCTGATTGACCATCCAATAATGCTCACATTACACAAAAAAATATGATAGGTTCCTTTAGTATCGAGCATGTATGTATACTTCTCCAAAATTAACTTCGGTAGCTAACCCTAATGCTTATGTTGTGGGTAATTCTTTTGATTGTGTTTCACAATCTAGTACTCTTGGATCATGGGTCTCTCTAACACTTAAGCTAATGGGATCTCAACAAATCTAAAAGGGATGGACAACCACAATCCCTATTTTCGGACCTTTCAGACTGTGTTATTTATGTCTTTGTTTCTCCTTTTAATATGAGATTTGTTCGTCATTTGTGTGTGGCCTACATTTTGACATAATATTTTTAACGATTTTTTTCTCATGCCGGACTGCACTATGGGTACATTATTGGCACAACAGATAACTCACAAGGCCTTTACTATCTTGCCTCTTCAAATTCCGTGAAAACATGCAATGTTGTAGATCCGGACCTAATTCCTAAATATTTTAAACATCCAAGGCCTATACTATCTTTCCTCTTTAAATTCCTTCATAACATTCTCTGTTTTCTATTCAAAATGTAGATGATGATGCCTAGTTAGTTTAGTTTATCCAGATTAGATTGTGAATTATTTCAACTTGGGAAACACATTCATTCTACATTTTTACGTAGTAATGAAGGTCATTCAGAGTCTATTTCTTAATTAGTTCATTCTAGATATAACAATTCACAAGAAACTTAAGTTACCTTGAATCCTTGGGACTTGGTACACCTATTATAGTAGAAAATTTTGCAACTCCACATATATATATATATATATATATGACTTTGCAATATTCCTACCCTTGTTTCCCTTAACAATATCCATTTACTTGTTTAACTTTAAAATTTGGTAGGCTGGGAAATTAAGGAACACAGATCTAGTACTAGTTCTATCAATCAACATCAGTTAAGGGATTGACCATAACTTGTATTTTTTTTCACTTCTCATCATTTGAACAACTAGTGTTTCAGTCCTTATGATGAATTATTTATGAATCTTGCAAGACTTCCCTTTTAAATAGCATCAATAAGATAATAAGGATTCAATGAAATTATGTATGCGTCCTTGAACTCTGTAAAAATTCTATGAAATTAAAGTAGTGATCTACAAATGCATTGATAATGACAATAGAAATGGTTATCAACGCATCTACGGATTACTACTATAATTTAATACTCCTTCCATTCCATATTAAGTTAATTTTTGATGCATTTTCTATTTTTCAAATTAACTTAATTGTTCAGTTTACAAGACTATTTTTAGAGTGTTCTTCCAATTTTACTCTTCATTAGTTAGTATTAGAATTAGTGATTAATTAATATTTGGTTATTTTAATCATATATTTGACAATAATTAATAAGGGTAAAAATGGAAAACTAGATTCAAATTTATGTCTTAATCTACTTTTCTTAAAGGGTGTGAAACACCTCAAAAATTAAGTTAATATGGAATGGAGGGAGTATGATTTGTCCAGATATCAAGGGCATGTACATAATTTCATTCAATGCTTATTATTTTATTGATATTACTCAAAAGGGAAGTCATGCAAGATTCATAAATCAGTCATGGTAAGTGTTGAAATGTTAGTCCGTTAACTAATGTTGATTGCTAGTACTGATACAGTGTGTTCCTTAATTTTCCAGCCTACCATAGTGTGAAGTGAAACAAGGAAATGGATAGTGTTAGGGGAAACAAGGGTAGGAATATTTGCAAAGCAAGATATATCTGTTGGAATGGAGTTGTCGTATAACTATAATTTTGAGTGGTATGGGGTGGAACTGTTCATTGTCTATGTGGAGCTGCAATATTTTCTATTTTTTTGGTGCCAAGTCTCAGGGACTCAAGGTAATTGAAGTTTCTACTAAATTTTTATATGTAGAATGCCTTATCTCTCGCCTCACAGTTAATGCAACACAACAAATCAATTACTGATTCCTCCATCCACAAAATAGAGACCAAATACTTACCAAAATGAATATATTTCTCTTCTGCCCACTTTGAAATCTTTCGGTCCCTTCCAAAATAGCAAAGGTTAGGCTTCATCAACCACCAATCCCAATGCAACAATGACCACTTTTGTGAGTGGAATAGTTCAATATATTATGCTCGTAAAAAGGTTTTAAAAATAATAATTTTGTACAAGATTTTTAATTAATTTTGAGTATGAAAAAGTAGTTATAGTAAGGTATTAGTATGGTAACACTAGTTATTAATTTGATGGATGGATAGAGAATTTTCCATTCAAGGAAAGCTATTTTGAGATGGATAAAAAGAAAAATAGGTAAATATTATTAGTGCAAGTTGTGAAATTTAATAATGTAACTTTGCATTGTTTCGCCGTAAATTGGCATATTCATGATATTCTGTAAATTATTATTACCACACTAGAACAACTATTTGTAAAAGGAACAATTTACTTTGGTCACTTTGGGCCAGATTGACTATGAAAATTATAAGTATCTCAAAAAAATATGTTTATTTTCTAAGTGAAAAAGGATACTTCCTCTGTGTCAAATTATATGACTCACTTTGATTTTAAGGCAGCCCCTCAAAAGAATGACAAATATCGATATTTAGTAACAATTTAAATTTAAAATGGCCTTTACACCCACACAAATGACCATGACTTATTTTAGACCACAAGTTTCAAAAGTTTTTCATTCATGCCAAGTCAAACTTAGTCATAAAGTTGAGACAAAGAGTACTATTTATTTTTTCATGTACTTCAATTATCATATTATTTTTTGGTAGTGACCGTTCCTTTTTAGTGTTCTTTGTTTAACATTTCATCTTGGTTTATTATCTCTCATTTTTTATTCTATCTACTTTTTAATGTTTTACTGGGCAAAGGGTCTATTAGAAACAATCATTAAACCTTGTTGAGGTAAATTTTGCATACACATACCTTTTTAGACCCCACTTTTGGGATTACACTAGCTCTAATTATGTTGTTGTTGTTGTTGTTGAGTTTTGAACCTTGAATCTCATAAGTATCAAGTTACTTCATTTACCATTAGGTTACACCTTCGATGCACCATTAAGAATATTTCAAAGGTTGATTCTATACATAAATGACAAATCTCGACGTGTTCTAACTATCACAATCAAGTTAATGATCATATGCTCTACTCTTACCGTGCAAATACATAATCTAGGATTCTTTGCTAATATAACAACAACTAGATACCCTGTGAATCCAACTAAGTGGGGTCTATGGAAGGTACAATGTATGCAAACCTTACTACTACCTTGTGAAGGTAGAAAGGCTATTTCGAAAGACCCTCGGCTAAAAAGCAATTCTTGGCTAACTTAAAGACCTGAAATAACTAGAAATGTAAGTCAACCAGAAAAATTGACTTTACATGTTAAATTATGTGACGTTATGCACCAACGTTCGATGAGGAACATAGCAGATTTTCTTGATGTGATGCCCATTTTAGACTTTGTTAGCTCATTACCAATATTGTAAGGAAGAGTGAGTTGATGTTCTTGGAATTGCAATAGAACAAGAATAGTTTATAGATGAGTGGTGAATCTGCACTCATTTAGAGGTCCTTTAGTATGATTTTGTGGCTCTCAAAGTAGAGAAATATGCTAATTATCCTTTGAATTGTGTTATTTTTGGTGTTTTGATGTTGGGAAAGAAAATGATGATCAAAAGTGGAATCATAGCTAAATAAAGAGCAAAACCTGGCAGAAAATAAGTCTCAATTATCGCAAATACGAAAGACTAGTCGCTTAAGCGAACCAGTCAAAGATGTCAACAACCCTCTTAAGAAAAGACACAGGATTTGGTTTTGCAATATGGGCTAAAAAGGCATGGGTGGATTAAGCAACTGAACTTCTCTTTTGTGAAGTTCGCTTATCCAAACCTCCTGCCGCTTTTGCAAAGCCCACCTTTTCGGACAGGAAAAAAATGGGATCTTCTCAAGCCTTGGACCCAAAATTGCAGAAAAGAGGTCTAGGTTTGGAAATTGTGCATGATTAATGATTTATTAGATAGAGAATATTATAGATAGAAGAAATACTCCTCTTTGAGTAGATTTTACATTGTTCTTGATTTTGGGGTTGAGACATTAAAGGCAAGTTGTCTCACATTTCATTTGTGGATTTTAAGATTGTGCTATATTTATGTGATGTCTTCTACTTTTCTTCATTTTCTTGTTATTAATTTCCAGAAAGGTGGGTTAAATTACTTGTATAAAATTAGGGTTGTTGTACTAGAAATAGGAAAAGCTATTTGGGTGTTTGATTAATTACTCTATTGCTTTTGTAATTCCTTGTTTCCATGTCGATTTCATGAAATAAGTTCAATCTAGTTTTCAGGCTTGAATTTATAGGTTGAGAGTGCATGCTCATTCATTGCTCCCGATCTCCGATAGATGCTCGAAAGAAATTGATTGGAGTGGAGAATTATATTGATAATTGCATTTTAGTTTTAAATCATTAATTTGATATCGAAAGATGAAAGTTTACAATTTCAGTGTTGAGTGCAAGGATTCCTTTAAAAGAGAGGTCTAAGTTAAGGTAGTGGGTTATGTTGAATTGGTATGACTGACACCGAAATGACATAACACATTGTAACACTTCGGATAAGAGAAAAGCTAGAGAGGGGCTAAGTTGGCAAGTCAGGAACCCAAAAGTGGACCATGGAACCCTCCACGGATCCCTAGATGGGCTGTGTAGTGGACTATAGTCTGTTAATGGGCTCGTGAACATTCCCAAAACATGCCTGAGGCAGGGGTCACCTTGACAGGGCCCTAGACGGCCCGTGGTGATCTTGACGGCCGCTCAACTGGGTCGTACAAGTCACCTAGTTGGTGGGGTGTTATCCAAGGTCAATGTAAAGGACCACAAACATCTAAAAGGTTCGTGAAGATTCACATGGATCGTGAAGTCGTGCGTGAAGGAGACTTGTCAGACTTAGAGATTAGGATCAACTTCAAACAATCATATCTTTTAATTAAAAATGAATTAGGTGTCTCATGACCTATCAAATTAAAGATCTTAGAGTCGTCTTTCCAACACCATCGAGTTTTCTTAATTCCAAGCTTGGAGTAAAAAGTTATTACCGAAATAGTTAAGTCTTATCAGGCAGAGCACATGACGACCTACTAGGCGGGCCGTGGTGCTCTAGATGGCCGGTGAAGCCCTTCTAGAGAGATACTTTGAAAGTTTTAAGTCAGGGTCGTTTCAGTCTTTTCCCCATTGTTTTAACTCAATACTATGTCATTTTACCCTCTACCCCGGGCCCTATATAATACTTTTTAAACCTCCAAATTACCCAATTGAATTCATTCTCTTAAATTTCCAAAAGTTGAACAAGTTCATCCTCCCCAAATAATTCTCTCTCTAAGGAATAAGAACAAGTCAAGTAAGGGTTTAGAGTTCAAATCTCCAAATTCACCAATTGCTTGAGGGCTTTGAACTCCAAGTATCATAGTCTTCTCCTGGAGCTCTTTCCTCTACATGGTTCCTAAATTCTAATTTTTTTTAAAGGTTGATTCCCCAATCAAACTATGTTCTTACTCAATTGACATTTTTCCTTTCAATGTTGATCTAATTTATTGCTTATGTCTTCTTATACATGAAATTAATAAATTACATGAATTAAGTGGAATTTCGCATGAACCCACGCATAACCCATGTGTTTTAATCTATGATGATATAATGTGGGTTTTTAACTATGAAAGATGAGTTTATGAAGATATGCACATTCTTTATGAAATTAATGAAAATGATTTATGATTTGCTCTGAGAGTGAAGCATAAATGTTGTTGTTGTTGTTGTTATTGTGAAAGAATTTCTCACATACTAATTAATACATGATTGTGAAAGGGTTTTCTCACATAAGGATTCTTAGAGTCGAAAGGCTTTCTCAGCTAAACTTTGAATCAAGATTTAGGAGCTATTCCAATGAAACCAAGCTTGGATTGGCCACTTGATATGGCTCATCAGATAGTTCTTTCCACCAATGCACAAATTATGGAAATTTCTTTTTCAATCTTTTTTCCTTTGCTTCTCTTTCCTTTTTTTTTTTTTATATGGAGGGGTTCCAAATTATTATTTTTCACCACAAGTTTTCAAGGGTGAATTTCACAAACTTTTTGCTCAATTTCTTTCCTCAGTTTTGGCCTAAGTGGGCTATTCAAACAGACCAAGGCTTCATGAAGGTTTTAGGTGGGGAGGAAAATGCGAAATGTGTTCATGTTTCATCCAAAGAAAATGTTAGGCTCGAATGGTACCAAGTTAGTTTCACACTCTCACAAGGTGGTCACAAAAAGGTATAATAGCAATTTGGTTCACTCTCAAAAAATTGTGCCTAAGATCATTTCTTTCATTCACCAATGCTAGTCAATTGGACCAACGAGGCAAGTTCTAGGTGTCACCAAGCAAATATTTCAATAAAACCTCACAACACAAGGCAGTCAACACATTCATCGATCATAACTCTACAAGTTAAGCTCACGTGCATGATCATTACAAGACTCACTTCGACAATCGACTAGTCACAATGAGATACTAGGAGTTCACACATGACTTATGCGACTCAAATTTGCCTCATTGGACTTGCACAAATAGTTCAATCAAGAGCACTATTCAAGTCATTGGTATTGATCGCAACCGACAGTCAAATATGCAAGAGAGCATCGACATCATTCAACAATCATCATTCCCATTCAAGCAACACAAGAAAACGATTCATATCAAAAAACACTTACAGAATCAATTAAACCAACTAAACATCAGATAGTCAATGAAATAAAACAAAACAAAATAAATAAAACCAAGAGGATAGGTATCAAGATATTGTAACCCTACCAAAAATATGAAACATTGACCTCAATGTGAAAGAACCACTACATGTCTCAAAAATAAATAAATACGGGAAGAGAGTCAGGATCCCCTTTTTAGACTAATCGTAAGGCAAACATTGTGCATCCAGGGCACTCTCAATCTGTGCATCAGTGCCCGACTCACCTCCAATCATGGGTTGTGATCCACTAGGACCAATCATAGTTGTGTCCCGAAGTGAGGCCTCCGTAGCTTCCTGGACCAAATCACCTTCGAGGTCCTCTAAGTCCTCAAACACAACCTCTTCACGAGTCGCTAACTCCTCCTCATCAATCTACGATCTATCCCACATATCACCATCTTTAGCTACAACAGCACCTCTGATTAGAATTGACGGAGGGATCTTAGAAATAGTTGGCATCTCTAAACTAGGATCCTCAGGAATGTCCACATTTCCCTATAACATAGAAATGTATGCGGACTTCAACTCATCCACATCATGTCGGAGTCCCACAATATCAACCTGCAAGGCTGTCAAATCAGTGGCCTGGCAATCACTCTGCTAACATGCCTCCACCCTCAAAATAAGTGCATCTAAAGCTTGTCCATGGGCCATAATAAACTCGCGCTACCCCTGTAACTCCTCCAGAATGGGAGCAACTACAGCCTCAATGGTTCGCTCAATCATGAAGGGGACAATGACGTCAACTCTCATAGCACGCACATCGGCCTAATGGGCAAGGTGGCCCATTTTAGATATCATGACATGAGTAAATGTGGGGCAGGAGGGAGCAGCACCAGAAAAAGTAGCTGAGGTGGAGGAACTAGGCATACATGTCGTCTCACTGGCCCTAGTAGGAGGGGCAGTATCCATCTCCATGGTCTTTGCATTGACAATTGGGTTGTATCCACCGGTGTTCCCTTCTCCTCTTGGACTCATTCTTCATATACTCCGCCTCGATCCTAGCTCCGGATGTCAGTAGAAGAGGTAGGAGTAACCTCAACATCAGTCTTGGCCACGAACGACACTCCAACCCGGCGACATAGATCAATTAGGAGGACTAGAAAAGGTTATGAGATATGACTCTGTTTGGCCCTCATGGTCATCTCCTGCGCAATAACGACACCAAATTAAGCCTCTCTGGATCAATAATGCACCATATAAGTGAAGCCTTTGGGTGCAAGAGGATGGACTCATTCTGAGACGTCATCAAGGTGCTGCTAATGAAATCGAACAAGCACTGAGTAGGGAAATGAATATCCCTCTTCTCAATAGGACCCCTGCCTCAATCCATGGAGGTGACACGTTAGACAATAATGGGGCCACCCCCCCTTCAAGTCCTCTAACGACTAGGTCTTAAGCATAGTGGTCAAGGTATGGGTCAAACGGACTGTGCAAGTTAGCAAATCATTGATGTCCTCTTTACTGCACTTGACTTTGTTTCCACGCACCTCAACAAACTCTAGTAGTGTTGTTGATCCAACCTTCTTCTTCCGTTTCAGGAGTAACCGGGAATAACTCTTATAAAATTCTCAGTCCCATGTAGGCACGTAAGGACTCCTGGGCTTTGTGAATTGCTCAAATTTGTGGACCCAGAGTGTGTCCCACACTACTCAATCTTTATCCATAACCCCATCGGTGGAAAACCTCTTCTCCTCAAGAATGGTCCGCATACTGGCAGCCTTCAGCCTGTTCATCGAGCGTTGCAGAGGTGCTTGGGTCGGAGGCACTTGTGGTGCTTTTTCTCCTGCCTATGCTTGGGGTGGTGGAGGTGTCAGTAGTCCTAGGAGACTTGCCGGATCATACAGTGCTTTGGAGCGCAACTCAACACGTCTGCACTTTAGAGTTTGATCATGTGCTACATCAGACTCAGAGAAAGGTTGAAAATGGCTCAAAGTCGGCAAAAGTCATATACCGATGTGAGAAGGAGAGATCTTGTATTCTTGCCATCCCTTCTTGGGAGGATTTGACCTCCATTCATTTATTTTGAAATTCCGTGCTTTTATCTTTCGGGGTGGCATGTTTCTCCCAGCAACTTTTGGTCTAGCCATGTCTGCAAAACATCAAGACAAAGTATGCAAATATTCAAACAAAAGTACAGAAAATCAGTTGCAGACAGACTCACCGAACAGGTCGGCTAGTCACTAAATTTCTTTGGCGAGCTAGATCGGGCTTGCCTAAAGGATTGGCTTTAAGGCTATGGCAATTCGGCGATGGGAAGGGTCTTTCAACGAATTGCCGACATCTTTCGGCAAGCAAGTGTTCGCCCACTGAAAGGTACAATGCAAAAAGGGCTCAAGGGTGAAGGCAACAGGTGATCAAGAAGACTTTCGGCGAGTCGCCGAGTGCCATCGGTGACCTCAGGCTTCTCGCCGAAAGTTACATAACCAACATCAATTAAAGCGTGAAATTTAAGGTGAGATGGGGACATTAGGCGAACCGCTAAATGGTTCGGTGAGCTCGACCCAGCTCGTCAAAGGACCCAACGTGCCTATTTTCAACCTAACTTCTCAAATTCAACCTCGCAACCCCCGAAAACAAAATCAAAGCATCCACAACTCCAATTTAAAGAAGACCCATAATACACATTGCCCTGGGATACTCAGACATCTCCTGGCGAAACTAGACAACATACAAGCACAACCCCACAAAATTTAATCTATTTCAATGCACTAATTTACAGTACTTCAACATTCAAAACAATATTGGCAAGATTTTCAAATTAAAATAGGCATTCAACCATTTTAATCCTATCAAAGAGGCCCAACACATGACAATACGATAGGATCATTGGTATGAGAGTTAAAAATGCCAAAAATAAACTTGGTATTCAGAAAACCAACCTTTAATGCTGATTAAGATAAGATTGAATTGCTAGATGACAATGTAATCCAAATATGAGCACCAATCAACAACCACAATACGGTATAAATACGAAAAATATAAAAGCTAAGGTGCGGGTGTGAGTTTGGGAATTTTAAAAGTGAGGGAAAGTGAAAGAGTTTGAAAATTTAAACCTTTAGCCTTTTGAATACCATCCAGTTCTCGCCCATTCGGCGAAATTAGTCGCACTCGTCGAGTGGTCAGTTACCTCACCGAGTTTAATACGACTTCCAGTTAATCTGGGGGTCCAAACGGCGGACTATATCGAGATCGCCGACCTGGTTGGCGATATGCCGATAATTTCCTACCCCTAATCAAATTGGTTTCTCTCGAACACTAATAAGCCGCAATGAAGCACAACCTTAGCTTTAGTCCATTCAGTTTCTTTAGTAGAATTTGTGGGGAAGGGTTTAGGGTTCACTCTCTCGAACTGAACCCATGCCAACCCAATACCCACAGACCATCGATTCAATAATTTTGGGTTTACGACCACTCTCTCGAACAAGCCAAAAATACTAATCTAAGATTGTATTTGCAACTACAACCCAATTAAATTCAAGCACAATTACTGAATGAAATCACTTTTAAACAGCGAATTAACTATTAATTAGCAATACCTAACAGTTAATTCAACCCATAATCACATAATCACATTTCTAGAATTGGGGTGTTAGTTAGATATAGTAAAAAGATAGAAATCGATACCGAAATGTGTTTCCATCAATTGGGTACGATTGATATGGTCTTTACAAACGTCTAAGATAAAGAATCTTCAATACCCACTTCCAATTTTTTCGAAATGGGAATCTTCAAACTCTCCAAAGCTAAGGAAAATTGTCTCCAAAAACCCAGTTGTAAAACTCAATAACTTTAAAAAATGGTTTCTGATTGCATAAACTGATACTACACTAAAAATTCAAACAAGTATTTATAGGCGAAACCAAGGCCATTCGGCGAAACCAATTATGACAACAATTCGGCGAAGGGCTCTATTCTCCTTCAGGGCTTGGCACACTAGAACATTAGACGAAACCAAGGCCATTCGGCGACTCGCCTAATGGGTTAGGCGATCCTCAGCCTTCATTTCTTCGTTCTTTGATCCGCGTTGTTCCTTCTTGCTTAATAGTGTCCATGCTTTGTCCCGAAGTTCAAATACCTGAAATTCAAGGATTTACATCAGTTATTGAGACAAAATATGCATTTGAGGACACTAAATCTATTAAAATAGAGCCCTAAATGAGTCCAAATGGTGGACTCATCAGAACTCAAACTTCTCGCCAAAATTTACAGAACCAAACTCAATAAATATCATGAAATTAAAGGCGATCAAGGGAGATTCGACGAACCGCCGAGTGGTTCGGCCAGCTCGACCCAGCTCGCCAAACTGCCCAACGTGCTTACTTTCAACCCTTAGTTCCAAAATCAACCCCGCAGCCCCGAAAACAAAATCAAAACATTCACTTGTTCAGTTATCCTCAGACCCATAAGACCCATGCCACCGGGGTACTCAGACCTTCCCCGATTTGGCCAAAATTGGTCATTTGACGATTTAAGCCCTTAAGAATGACGTCAAACGCTCCATCATTGGGCAAAGCACGCTATTTAACACAAATATGGGTTACTCAGACTTCACCCGACTAGACCCAACAACAAATAAGCACAACCCAATAATTTATGATCAATTTTAAAGCATGAATTTCGGGAAATCAACAACTCAGGCAGTTACGGCACGAAATTAAAATTAAAACAGACAGCCAAGCACACATAAACAAATTCAGATAGGCCCAACACATGTCAATAAGAACAATACAATTGCAAATGAGTTTAACCGCTAAATACAAGTTTGGGGTACAAAAAATAAACCTTTAATGCCGAATATGAGAATTTGTAAATCTAGGCGGCAAAGTATCCAACTCTGAACACATATTCAACGCTTAGAAAGCTGTAAAAATGCAAAATTATTAAAAATATAGTGTGGGTGTGATTGTACGAAGTTAAAACGTGAGGGACTGTGAAAGAGTTTGAACTTTTAAACCTTTGGCCTTTTAAAAATCGTCCAGTTCTTGCCTTTTAGTCCATGGGCCTTTCGAGTTTTACAGACTCCATCTTCTAATTTCTTAAGTCCAACGGCGGTCCAAGTCGGGATCGTCGGGATCGTCGACCTCTTCGGTGAGTCACCGATTGGACATTTTGCTTGCCAACCTGTACTATTCAAACACTTTCTACACTTCGACCTGCACAATCAACACATGATTATTTCAAAAACAAAAAAAAAAACAATAAAACTTGGGTTTCCTCCTAAGAAGCACCTTAGTTAATGTGGTGGCACGACGCAAGTCCTCACTCAAACTTCATTCTCGGGGTTTGCCATAGTGTCACTAGGCAACCCTCCTTGTTGTCTCGGGTTTAAATGAGAAGAAATTTGACCCATTTGGGTCTCCAACTGTTTGATAGAGACGAAATGAGAAGTAACCGTCTGGCTAAGGGTCGATACGTCTTCCTTCATTTCTTTCAAAATTTTATCAGACCCTTTAGCCTTGTGGAGAATACGAGAGAGCATATCCTCAGAATGGCCACCCTTAGAATCTTTAGGCTTCTCGCACTCGTGGGGAGGAATGTACCTATCCTTCTCCCCATCTCTTTCCTTCCAAGTAGGGTTACGATCCCTCCACTCTTTATAACGAACTCTCCAGCCATCATCCTTTTTCCAACCTTGGTTACCACCTTGCCTCGGGTAGTTTGCACGATAACCACCTCCTTGGTTGGCTAGGAAGGTCACCTCCTCATTATACAACGCTTCAAACTCGGCCTCATTGGGTCTTACACACCCAATACCTACAACATTTACCTTTCTAGCACCAGCTCCCATAACATTCTTAGCTAAAATGTCCAGCTGAGTCATCAGTTTTGATATGTTTTGGTCCCTCCCTTGATCTTTTTCAATCTATTCTTTGGTCAATTTAAAAGTGAGAGGGGATACCAGATCTTCAGGGGTGTACCATGCCCGGTTAATTTTGATCATACCATCCAAGAGTTGGGCTGCTATAATGTAAGGTTGTTGCATCAAACCTCCCGGAGAAAGTTGGTCAGCCACCCCCTTGTTCACCGAATCAAGGCTTCGATAAAAGTATTGCAGCAAAACGTTGTTGGGAATACCATGAGTTTGGCATTGTAGCCCCAACTTCTTGAATCTTAGCCAAGTCTTGTGGATTGGCTCACCTTCATAACGCTTGAAGCTCTGGATGCTATCCATAAGTGTCAACATCTTCGAAGGAGGGAAAAATCGCACTTGAAATGCATTGATAACCTCTTCCCACGAAGTGATGGAGTCTCTTGGCAATTCAGCCAACCACTTACATGTTTCTCCCATTATAGAAAATTGGAACAACCTCAACCGGACCGACTCTTGGGATATGTTCTTGAAGGATAATGGCCCGCAAACATCAATAAAGTTCCTTATATGCTCATGGGGATCCTCATGAGCCAACCCACCAAAAAACCCTTTCAATTGAAAGAACTACAACATGATGCTTGTAATGTGGAACATTGCGTTCCCTTCAGCCGGAGGCAAGCGAATGACACCAACTCCACCCACAAGATTAGGATCATTAGCATTCGACTCATTAACATCATTGAGATTGCCGATGTCATCTTGATGGTCCACTTGGGTACCATTGCTTCCATTGACACTAATTTTCTCTGTTTTAACAACAACAACACACAAATCAAAACTGAAAGTAAGTAGATTCAACTATGACTAAAAAGAACAAAATTCAACTTCACCAAAAGAATCACAAACAACACCACTCCCTGGCAGCGGCGTCATTTTTATTTAACATTTCAAGCCCCCCCCCCATCAAATACTAGGTGTTCAACGATCGGAAATCGGTTTATAACCCAACTAAATGAGTTGGGGTCGAATCCCACAGGGAATGGTACATGTTTAAGATTCAATTGGGAAGTACGAACATGGTCAAATCAGTCATAGGAATAAAAATTATCTAATAAAGACATCATGCAAATAAGGGGGTGACACGAATGTCAAATGGGGGATTTTAGTTTTGATTATCAACTACAAACACTGGCAATCAGTAATAAATAACAATAATGAGACGGGTTCTTGGGATGTGATTTGATTATAGGCTAATATAGACAAATGGGTAATTGTAACTATTGGAAAATAGCTAGATATTAGTGAGTAAGCTAGGCTATAGAGGAGGTAAACTTTCTCTCGAACAATTTACCCCGAATCAAATCGATTTCTCTCGAACATCAACAAGAAAGAAAAATAAGAACAACCCATATCTTAGTCCATTCACTCTTTCGAGTTGAATGTGTGGGATTGGGTTTAGGAATCACTCTCTTGAGCTGAACACATGTCAACCCAATACCCACTGACCATCAATCAATAACCTTAGTATTAAAACCTCTCTCTCTCGCAAGCCAAAAACACAAGGGTAGCTCTGCATTAGCAACTTGATATTTATTAACGTTTATCAAAGACACTTCATCGAATACTAAGCGTCAACGATCGTTAAGTAGTAATATAACCCAACTAAGTGAGTTAGGGTCGAGTCCCAAGGGAGTGGTACGTATTTGAGAATCAATAGGAAAGCACGAATATGCTCAAGTCAATCATAGCTAAAAACATCTATGAATAAAAGCATGGTTCAAGTTAGGGGTGACACAAGTGTCAAATATCAGGGGGATTTGGTTTCAACTATCAACTACAATAGCAAATAGCATGAAAATATCAAGTATAGAGACGGGTTCTAGGGATGTGATTCGATTATGGGCCAAGGTAGACAAATGGGTGATTGCAATTAATAGTGAATAGCTACAAATCAGTGAATAAGCTAGACTTTAGTAGGGACAAACTTTCTCTCGAACAAATTACCCCGAATCAAATTGGTTTCTCTCGAACACCAATAAGCAACGATTAAGAACAACCTTCGCTTTAGTCCATTCACTCTCTCGAGCTGAATGTGTGGAAAAGGGTTTAGGATTCACTCTCTCGAGCTGAACCCATGACAACCAAATACCCACAGATCATCAAAACAGTAATCTTGGTTTTAAAACCTCTCTCTCTCGTAAGCCAAAAACACAAAGGTAGAGTTACATTTGCAGGTACAACCCTTTCGATTAGGCCACAATTACTGAATGAAATCACTTTTAAACAACATTTCCACTATCAATTAACAATACCCAGCAGCTAAATCAACCCATAATCACATAATCACACTCCAATAATTGGGGTTTTAGCTAGACATCATAAAAAGGTAAGAATCGTTACCAAATTGTGTTTGCATCAACTGGGTAGGATTGATATAGTCTTTACAGAGGTCTAAGAAGAAGAATCTTCAACACGCACTTCCCATTTTTTAGAAATGGAAATCTTCAAATCTTCGAAGCAAAGTAGAAAATGTCTATAAACTCAGTTCTCAGCCCTCAAACTTGAAAACTGAATAATAATGAAAACTATTGAATGCTAGACACTAAACTAAGAATATAAAAAATCGTATTTATAGTCGCCAAAAAGGTGCTGCGAAGGACCATTCGACACAATAAGTTGGGATCGCCGATCCACTGGGCGATCCGCCCTTTGGTCAATTCCATCGCCTTTTTTCTTTGGCCTTCAGCATCTTCATGTTTTGTACTTTAGGCGATATGGCACTGCATCGCGGAACCGTTCGGCAACTCGCCGATTACTCCTTTCTATCGCCGACTTGATTTTCTCCTTCAGGCTCGGCACACTGGAACATTAGGCTAGACAGTGGCCTTTCAGTGACTCGCCCAATGGATTAGGTGATCCTCAGGCTTTCTTTTCTTTGTTCTTTAAGCTGACTTATTCCTTTTTGCTCATTAGTGTCCATGCTTTGTTCTTCAATCCAAATAATTGAAAATCAAGGATTTACATCAGTTATTGGCACAAAATATGCATTTGAGGACACTAAATCTATTAAAATGAATCCCTAAATGAGTCCAGATCGTGGACTCATCAACACCTCCAACTTAAACTTTTGCTTGTCCTTAAGTAAAAACTCAAGTTCAACAGTTCAGAAAGGATGTCTCAAACAATGCTACACAAGAGTCAATCATGAATGCACACAAGAAGACTCAGCTTACTCATGCAAAGATCAATTGTGCACTCAAAGATTCAAGTTGTGACTCACCATTATCGAAGAATCTCAAGCTCATAATACTTGCTTCAAATGCAAGTTCAAGCTGAACAAAGGTACTCAAATGCCCTTACACAAAGAATGATTGCATATTCACACACAATGGTTAACAATTTATAGCTCTGGAATCAAATGCAACGCTCACACTCACAAAGATGAACACAATGCATGACTTCACCCATAGGTTTGTCGGTATTTTCCAATCAATCCTTATTTCAGCTCACTCAAGATCAAAAAGGTCTTTTCAAGGCTTGTAACAGGGCTGAGTGCAAAGGTATGGTCATTTAGGCTCATTGGCGGTAATCCTCATGACATTTGGTGTGAACAACACTTTCTTTCCTTTTCTTCATCATTCTCATTTGTGCTCAAAAGTCACCTCATTATTCATCTTCCATGGATTGCTTGGACACCCCATTTTCTTTTCACTTTCACAACTTTATTCCACAACTTTTTAAATCTTTTTCTTTTTCATTGTTTTCTTCTTTTTTATATGGTGGGGTTCCATTTTTTTCTCAACGACGTGGGTCAAAGGGGACTTTCTTGCACTTCTTGATTTACCTTTTCTTTTCACCACACCCCAACTTAGGCTTTTGGTCTAAGTTGGCTATTCAAACAAACCACAATCATGAGGATTATGGGTAATCGATCAAGAGAGGCCACAATTTTATCAAGTTTCTTCCAAGAAAAGGCTAAGGCTAAAAGGGTGTTCAAATGGGGTTCACACACTCACAAGGTAGGCCACAAAAGAGGTATAATGTCAAATTGTTTCACACTCTTCAAAGTTGCCTAAGACCATATCAAGAGATTGCATCACTTAGTCAACCAAACCAATGGGGCAAATTTTTGGTGTCATCATACATGGTTCACGGTAAGCTCATTACACAAGGCATTGACACCAATGTCAAACAAGACTCCACACTTTCTCTAGTGTACAATGCTCACCATAAGAGACTTAATTCGATACTTGGCTAGTCACAACGAGATGCAAAAAGTTCACATATTATCTATGAAACTTCATTTGGCCTCATCGTAGCCGCACATTCATTTTTGTTCGATTATGAGCACTATTCAAGTCATCGGTATTTATCAAGACCGATATTCAAATTTGCAAAACAACAACCACGTTCAAACACAAACAAGAGGTGGCACAATTTTTTTGGAACGGTCCAAAAATCATTTACAATTCATAGCAAGGAGCCACAAGCCCAATCATCCACAAAAATATCGTAACACACAATTATAGCTCAAACCTCAAATATATACACAAAAGAAGAGAGTCACAAAAGGTGGGCCTTACCCCCACAACAAATAAAATCATATTTCCTCAAATGCAAGACAGAGAGGGAGGTAAAGAAGGGATCCTGTCTACTTAGTCACTCTATTTGTTTGGGCATTAGTACCTGGTGCATCATTCTGGACTTGGGCATCAGTGCCCGTAGTCACCTCAGAAGGAACAGTAGTTACACTAGGATCTGCGAAGGGTGTATCCGTCAAAGAAGCTTGCACAACTGCATCGACCATGGCCTCCTCGGTCTCAGTAAGGCCCCCATACGAAGCTTCCTCAGCCACCTCAAGCATCTCCTCATTTGTCTCCGGCTGAGACTCGGGATCAGCTGCCTCCTCAACTGTAATCTCATCTCCAGTGGTAGCTGGAGGCATATCAGGTACATCTGGGATCTGTACCGTCCCAAAAATCATGGACGTGTCGGTGGACTTCAGCTGATCCACATCGCTCCTCAACACAACAATATCAGCCTTTAAAGTCATCACCTCTTCGGTGCGCCTTGGCCAGGCTCACACACCACTATCCTAGCCGCAAGGGCGTTAATGGTAGTGCTCAATGGTGTCATAGCATCCGCCAGGGCAGTCTAAATCATGCTGAGAATGGAGGCCTCAAGTCTGGCAACCCGACGATCGGTAGAATGAGATAGAAGCCCCATTCGGAATAATGCAGCTTGAGTGAGCGGGGTTCGGGTGACAGCAGCAGTAGCATATCTAGGAGGCAGTGCAGCAGCAGAAGAACTTGGGATGTCAAAAGGTACAACACAAGTAGTACTTGAAGGCCTAGGGTCGGAGTAGGCAAAACTATCTCTGCAGGTAGTGAGTCTCTGTCCACAACTGGGGAAGCATCCACCGGGGCTGCCTTATTCTTCTTGTTCTCCACCTTATCTTTCAAATATTTTGCCTCTATCCTCCGGATATCAGTAGAGGATGTGGGAATCACTGTCACATCCTTATTTGCATCTCTTAGAGCTCAAGCCTATTTGCATAGCTCGGTGATCAACACCGGGAAGAGAAGTAATGTCTGGCGGTCAGGAGGGACAAAAGAGAGATGCTTTCTATCAGTCAAAAGCTGCTTGGACCTCATGACCATCTCCTACGCTATAATCATCCCCAGATTGACCTTCGTCCCATCAATAATGCAGCCTAGACAGGCTACATTGGCAAGGCGGAGAATAGACTTATTTTGGGAGGGGATGATCATGCTACTGATGAAGCCAAACCATACCTCATTGCTACATTCAAGTCTTTCTTTTCTATTGGAGGCCCTACCTCCAACCACTTCGGAGTGCCATCAGATATCAACGAAGTTAACCACTTCTTTATGTTGTCCATCGTCTTTGTCCTGATCATATGCAGACAGTCATCTTCAAGTCTCGTAGTGCAATCTAGGACATCATAAATGGCAGGAAAATCGCACTGCACCCTCTTCCCCCGGACAACTACATAGTCAACCAGTTTAAATGTTGTTGCGTGCTTGTTCCTTTGTGGTATCAAGGCACTGTACGCACTGTAAAACTCCCTAACCCATCTTGGAATACACGGACCATGTGGAATTGTGAAGAGCTGGAAATTATGAGACTTTAGACAACCCATAATATCGGGGTACCTATCAATCACCCTATCCATGGACAGACGTTTCTCCTCAATGATTTTCCTCAGCCCCTCAGTCTTTAATCTGTTCATAGACTTGGGGGGGACCCTAAACTGGTGGTGCAAGCACCGCTGCCTGTGTTGGAACTGGGGGAGAAGTAGTGGTGGGCTGAGGAGTCCTGATCCTTGACGGATCATTAATCCTTTTTTACTGCAGCTCTGCCCTCTGTGTTGCTACCAGCTCATCATCATTAGAAGCTACAGTCTGAGGCTCCTGGTGCTCACCCTCACTCTCAGAAGTTGTGAGGTGAGTGACATAGATGCCGTCACTGTCGGAGCTGGCATATGGTGACGCAGGTGCCTTGCCTTTGCCTTTGCTTTTCCTACCAATTATGGTAAGTTTGGTAGCCTTTCCCCTGGATGCAGCTGCATCTTCATTGAGTCTAATCCCCTTAGCTTTCTTTCGAGGTGGCATGTTCCTACCTGCAATCTTTGGTCTAGCCATGTCTGCAAAACATCGGGAAGAAGTTAGAAATATTTCAATCAAAAGCACAGAAAAATAATTGCAGACAGACTAGCCAAACTGATCGGTGAGTCGCCGAAACACTTTTGCGAGCTAGATCAGGCTCACCGAAAGGATTGGCTTAAAATTCTAAGAAAAATTTGGCATGTCGGTGATGGGAAGCCCTTTTGTCGAATCGTCTACAACATTCGTCGAGTAAGGATTAGCCCACCGAAAGTTACAGTGCAATTTAAGGCTAAGGGGTGCTGACAAAGGGCGATCAAAAAGACTTTCGGCGAGTCGCCGAGTGCCTTCGGCGACCTCAAGCTTCTCGCCGAAAGTTATAGAACCAAAAAACAAGTATAACATGAAATTAAAGGTGAGATGGGGAACTTCGGCGAACCACCGAGTGATCCGACGAGTTCGACCAAGCTCGCCAAATGACCCAACGTACCTTCTTTCAATCCAACTTCTCGAATTCAACCCTCCAACCCCCAAAAACAAAATCAAAGTATGCACTAAACAAATTAAAGCAAGATCCATAACACCCATTGCGCCGGGATACTCAGACTTCTCCCAGTTTTGCCAAATTTGGCCATTTGACGACTTTTGCCCTTAAGAATGACGTCACCCGCTCTATCTTTGGGAAAATTATGTCATTTGGCACAACTACGGGTTACTTAGACTTCACCTGACTAGACCCAACAACATGCAAGCACAACCCTACAAGATTTAACCAATTTTAAGGCACAAAACTACGGGAATTCAACATTATAGGCAGTACGGGCAAGGATATCGAATTAAAATAGGCATTCAAACATACTAACACTATCTGAGATGCCTTGCACATGACAACATGATAAGATCATTTGCATAAGAGTACAAATTCGATAAATGTAAACTCGGGGTTCGGAAAACCAAACTTAAATGCCGATTAAAATGATTGAAATGCTAAGCGGCAAAGTAATCCAACTCCGAGGACAAATCAACGACTTAAACACTCTAAAATGCAAAAAGTATGGGAAACTAAAGTGCGGGTGTGAGTTTGGGAAGAACGAAAGTGAGGGAAAGTGAATGAGTTGGAAGTTTAAATCTTTGGCCTTTTAAAAACCATCCAGTTCTCGTCCATTTGGCGACATTGCTCTCCAACCCACTCGGAAACACGCCGAGTGGTCACTTACGTCACTGAGTTTTATGAGACCTCCAGTTAATATGGGGGTCTAAACGGTGGACTAGATCACAATCGCCGACCTGGTTGGCGCCTCGCCAATCTTTTTGTGGGCTCGCCGAGTCTTATAGACTCCAAAGTAAAATTGTTTTGAGTCCAATGGAGGTCTAGGTCGGGGTTGCTGACCTCTTTAGTGATGCACCGACTGGACCTTTAACTCGCCAACCTACACTTTTCGAACGATTTCCACACTTTGACCTGGCAATTTAACACACCATTATTTCTACAATTAAAAAGAAAGAAAATAAAACTTGGGTTGCCTCCCAAGCAGCGCCTTAGTTAACATCGGGGCACGACGCAAGTCCACACTTAAACCTCATTCTTAGGGTTATCTATAGTATCACTAGGCAAACCCCATTGTTGTCTCGAGTTCAAATGAGACGAGATATGACCCATTTGGGTCTCCAACTGCTTGATCGATACAGAATGGGAGGTAACGGTCTGGCTAAGGGTCGACACATCTTCTTTCATTTCCTTTAAAATCTTGTCCGATCCTTCAACTTTGTTGAGGATACGTGAAAGCATATCCTCAGACCGGCCACCTTCTGAATCCTGTGGGTTTTGGCGCTCATTGGGAGGCACATGCCTCAGGTAGTTTGAACGATAACCACCACCTTGGTTAACTAGGAAATTCACCTTTTCATTATAAAAAGCCTCAAACTTAGACTCATACGTATTAGCACACTCGACACCCACGACATTGACACTTCGAGCACCAGCTCCCATGACATTTTTAGACAAAATGTCAAGTTGTGTCATAATCTTGGACATGTTCTTGTCCATCTCTTGGTCTTTCTCCATCTGCTCTTTGGTTAGTTTAAACATGAGAGGGGAGACTTGGTCTTCACGGGTATACCACACACTGTTATGGTAGTAATGCCATCCAAGAGCTGAGCCGTTATCACATAAGGTTGCTACATCAAACGTCCCAGAGAAAGTTGGTCAGCAACACCCTTATTTATCGAGTCAAGACTCCGGTAAAAATACTGCAGCAACACGTTATCAGGCAAGCCATGGGTTGGGCATTGAAGCACCAACTTCTTGAATCGCAGCCCAGTTTCGTGAATTGGCGCGCCTTCTAGACACTTAAAGCTCTGAATGTTGTCCCTGAGGGTCATCATCTTCGAGGGAGGTAAAAATCGCATTAGAAATGCGGTGACCAACTCCTTCCAAGAAGTGATTAATTCACGTGGTAATTTAGCTAGCCACTTGCATGCCTCCCCCATCAAAGAGAACGGGAACAACCTCAATTGGACCGACTCTTGAGAGATGTTCTTGAAGAATAACGGTCCGCATACATCCACAAAGTTTCTAATATGCTCATGGGGATCCTCATGAGCCAAACCACTGAAAGTCCCCTTTAATTGCAAGAGTGGCAACATAATACTCATGATGTGGAACACCACATTCCCTTCAGCTGGAGGCAAGCGAATGGCACCAATACCACCCATAAGATTGGGGTCATTAGCATTAGGCTCATTGACATCATTGAGATTTTCGATGTCATCTTGATGGCCTACTTGACTTCCATTGCTGCCGTTCACACTCATACTTCCTGTTTCAACACACAAACATGCAAAACAAAACTAAAATTAAGTAAGTATCACTATCACTAACAAGAACAAAATTCAAATTAACTACATATTCTCAAGTAACACCACTCCCCGGCAGCGGCGCCATTTTCATATTTATTAACGTTTATCAAAGACACTTCATCCAGTACTAAGTGTCAACGATCGTTAAGTAGTAATATAACCCAACTAAGTGAGTTGGGGTCGAGTCCCAAGGGAGTGGTATGTATTTGAGAATCAATAGGAAAGCATGAATATGCTCAAGTCAATCATAGCTAAAAACATATATGAATAAAAGCATGGTTCAAGCTAGGGGTGACACAAGTGTCAAATATCAGGGTTATTTGGTTTCAACTATCAGCTACAACAACAAATAACTCAAAAATAGCAAGTATAGAGGTGGGTTCTTGGGATGTGATTGGATTATGGGGCGAGGTAGATAAATGGGTGATTGCAATTAATAGTGAATTGCCGTAAATCAGTGAATAAACTAGACTTTAGTGGGGATAAAATTTCTCTCGAACAATTTACCCCGAATCAAATTGGTTTATCTCGAACACCAATAAGCAGCGATTAAGAACAACCTTCGCTTTATTCCATTCACTCTCTCGAGCTGAATGTGTGGAAAAGAGTTTAGGATTCACTCTCTCGAGCTGAACCTATGACAACCCAATACCCACTGACCATCAAATCAGTAATATTGGGTTTAAAACCTCTCTCTCCAGCAAACCAAAAACACGAAGGTAGAGTTGCATTTGAAACTACAACCCTTTAGATTAAGCCACAATTACTTAATGGAATCACTTTTAAACAACATTTATACTATCAATTAACATTACCCATCAACTAAATCAACCCATAATCAAATAATCACACCCCAAGAATTGGGGTTTTAGCTAGACATCATAAAAAGGTAAGAATCGTTACCAAATTGTGTTTCCATCAACTGGATAGGATTTATATAGTCTAAAATGAAGAATCTTCAACACCCACCTCCAATTTTTTAGAAATGGAAATCTTCAAAGCTAAGAAGAAATTGTCTCTAAACTCAGTTCTCTGAATAATAATGAAAACTATTGAATGCTAGATACTAAACTAAGAATTTTAAAAATATATTTATAGTGGCAAAAAATGTGTTGGAAAGGACCATTCGGTGCAATAAGTCAGGATTGCCGATCCACCTGACGATCTCCCCTTTGGTCAATTCCATCGCCTCTTTGCTTTGGCCTTCAACATCTTCAGGTTTTGTACTTTGGGTGATATGACACTACATCGCGGAACCGTTCGGCGACTCGCCTACTACTTCTTTATATCGCCGACTTGATTTTCTCCTTTAGGGCTCGGCACACTAGAATATTAGGCAAGAGAATGGCCAATCGGTGACTCGCCCAATGGATTAGGCGATCCTCAGGCTTTTTTTTCTTCGTTGTTTTAGCTGCCTTGTTCCATTTTGCTCATTAGTATCCATGCTTTGTTCGTCAATCCAAATACCTGATAATCAAGGATTTACATAAGTTGTTGGCATAAAATATGCATTTGAGGACACTAAATCTATTAAAATAAAGCCCTGAATGAGTCCAAATTGTGGACTCATCACAACTACAATTCTTAAATTAAACAACAATTACTGATTGAACTCAGTTCTGAACAATATTTAAACTAACAATTATCAATACTCATAAGCTAAATCATCCCATAATCCCATAATCACACCCCAAGAATTGGGGTTTTAGCTAGACATTATAAAAAGATAAAAATCATTACGAAATTGAGTTTCCATAAACTGTGTAAGATTGATTTCTTCTTATTAATGGTCCAATTTGAAGAATCTCAAAGACCCACTTCCAATTTCTCAAAAGTGAAAAACTTCAATTCTTCAAAGCTTGGCAAAAACTAGAGAAAACTTGTCTCAGCCTAAGAATCTTATGATATTCTCTGAAATCGATATATGATAGATACTAAACTAAATGTTCAAAAATGTATTTATAGTCGCCAAAAATGTGCTATGAAGAGCCACTTAGCGAAGTAAGTCAGGCTCGCCGAACCACTCGGTGAGCCGCCCTTTGGTCACTTCCATCGCCTTCTGCCTTGGCATTCAGCATCCTCAAGTTCTGTAACTTTGGGCGATCCAACACTGCATTGTGGAACTACTTGGCGATTCGCCGACTATTCCTTCCCATCGCCAACTTGATTTGTTACTTCAGGGCTTGTTAAACTGGAACATTAAGAGGTCAAATGTCCATTCGGCGACTCACCAAGTGGACTTGGCGATCACCAAGCTTGCGTTTCTTCATTCTTTCAACTAGCTTTGTTCCTTTTTGCAAATTAGTATCCTTGCTTTGTTCCTCAATCCATATACATGGAAATCAAGGGTTGTACAGCAGCTATTGGCACAAAATAAGCATTTGAGGACACTAAATCTATATAAATGAAGCCCTAAATGAGTCCAAATCTAGGACTCATCAGTCGCATCCCAACTCCTTGATGGTATGACCAAGATCAATAGAACATGGTACACTCGTGAGGACAAAGTTTTTCCTCTCACCTTTAGGATGAGAAAATAGCTGATCGAGAAGGATCAAGAGAGAGATCAAATTAGGGAAAACATGATGACCCAGCTGGATAAATTGTCGAAAAATGTGATAGGTAGTGTGTTGAAGAGTGTGAATGTTGTGGGTATTGAAGGATCAAACCCCGATGATGCACATTTTGAGGTTTGTATAATGAGAAAGTGAATTTACTTACAAATCAAGGAGGAGGTTTTCGTTCGAACTACCCAAGGCCGAGTGGAAATTTGGGTTGGAATAAAGATGATGGTTAGAGAGATAGTGACAGATAATGGCATGATCGTAATGCCACTTGGAAGGAAAGAGAGGGTGATAGGGACAGATACATCGCACCTCATGAGCGCCAAAAGCCTAAGAAACAAAGGGCTAACTCGGATGTCCCAACATATGACATGCTTTCACACATTCTCAATAATGTAGAAGGGTCAAAAAAAGTTTTGAAGGAAATGAAAGAGGACGTCTCTACACTTAATAAGATGGTAACCTCCCATTCAGTGGCAATCAGGCAATTGGAAACACAAATGGGTAAAATTTCATCTCATTTGAACACAAGGCCAAAAGGGTGCCTGCCAAGTGATACCTTGACCAACCCAAAGAATGATCCTTGAAAGCGTATCCATGTCGTACCACGACATTAAATGAGGCACTTCTAGGGAGGCAACCCAAGGTCTATTCCTTTTATTTTTGTTGTTTGAATAGTGGGTGTTGAATGTGCAGGTTCAAAAGTTGGAATTTTTAGAAAATGGCAACTAGGAGAGCCAAAGCTCCGGTCGACGAGCTCGACTTGGACTGCCGTTGGAACCACCTGGCTTGCCAGAGGTTCTGTAAAACTCAGCGAGCTAAAGTACCACTCGGCGCATCGCCGAGTGTGTCGGCGGATGCGACTTACTTCACCGACTAGAGCCCGAACGAAAAGTTTTTAAAGGCCAAACGATTTAAATTTCAAAATCCTTTCACTTTCCTACTTTTTAACTCTCGCATTCTCTCATCCAATAATAGATATTTCATATTTTTGTACTTTGATCTTCGTGTTACTTGGGATATTTCCTCGGGATAGACTTTTAAATTTCTTTGGCGCCTAGCTTTACAAAACTTTCAGCATAAAAGGTTGGTCTTCCGAAGCCCGAACTTATTTTGTGGTTGAAATCAAATGCTTGTGATAAATTAATGTTGAATATTGCTGAGTACTATCTTTTTATTATTGTATGATTGTTTGATTGCCTGTAGTTAAATGAATTAGTGTTTAAATGATCGTAATTGATTGATTCCCGTGTCGATGGTTGATTAAATTGTTCGGTTGTATTAATTTTGTGTTGGGTCTAGTGGGTGAAGTCTGAATAACCCATGATAGTGCTAATTGTCGAAAATTGCTCGATGATACAGCGGTTGGCTTAATTCATAAGGGCAAAAGACGTCAATTGGCAAATTTTGGCCAAATCAGGGGATGTCTGATTACCCCGAGGGCATGGGTCTTATGGGTCTACTGTTAATTTCGTGTTATTGGTGTTTAGTTTTGCTCTGGTGGGCTACTAGCTTAATTTTTAAGAATAAGGTGAAAAACTGGCATGTTGGGCCATTTGGCGAGCTCGATCGAGCTTGCCGAGTGGTTCAACAGTTCACCTAAGTGCCCTTATATCGCTCTTTCTTTCTCTATTTTATGGGTTTTAGTGCTCTATCTTTCGGCGATATGCCTGTGCTCACCAAGTTCACTTGGTGACTTGGCGAGTGTATCTTCTGATCTCCCTTATGTGCCCATTTTCCCTAAAATTAATCTGTAATTTTCGCCGAGCTACTTCTAGTTCGTAAAATGGTGTTAGCGATCCACCGAAAGGCCTTGTACATCATTGATCATCTTAGAATTTTGGAAATTTTTGCACTGTAACTTTTGGCGAGCCAGACCTAGCTCGCCGAGTGGTTTGGCAAGATTTCCTGCAACTTTTTTTCTACAATTTTTCTTATTTTTTTCTAACGTTTTCTATATTGTTTTGCAGCAATGACCAGACCCAAACTCGCTGCTAGGGACATGCCACCCCAAAAACGAGTATGCGGAGTTGTGATAAATGAGGAGGCAGATGCTTCCAAAGAAAAGGCTACGAAACTAACTCCAAAGGGAGTTAAAGGCAAGGGCAAGGCGCCCATAGTGTGCCACTTGTGGAGGCATGTTTAGAAAGTGAGGGGGGTATATGAGAAACACCTCACTACCTTCGACATTGAGTGGGACTCACATAGCGATTCTCAGGCTTCCATCTCTGAGCCTTAGGATGACCAATTACCTCAGGCCAGGAGAGCAGAGCTACACTTCTAGTCGATGAATGATCCATCTAGGATCCCAGTGCATCCGACGCCTACCCCTCAACTTCAGCTCCAGTGCCTCCAATAACACAGAAAGTAGTGCAGGCACCACTTGTTCAGGGTCCTCCTCTCCGGTCACTCAATCGATTAAAGGTCGAGATATTGAGGACCACATTAGAAGAAAAGATATTGTCTACCAACAGTGTGGTGGACAAACATCTTGAGGTGTGGAACACTATCAAGTTCCACAAGTTCGAGATCTTCACCAAATCCTGAGGCCACTACATTTCTAATTGGGTCCGAGAGTTATATTCAGACTACGGTGACTTGGTGTTGAAAGGGAAAAAGAAGGTCAGTGCCTTCAAGCTGGTTGATTATTTTATGGTTCTCGGCAAGAAGGTTAAATGTCGTTGTTTGGAGATAAATAAGGTATTACGGTGCACATATAATTTCATGCACCAGTACATTGACCTAGTCTAGAAGAAGACTCTGGAGGACCTCAAGGGGTGGTTGGCACCCCTTATGTATGATGTCATACCGAGGTGGATTGATGCCGGTGCGCCCATAGATAAGAATGATCTTAATGTGGCAGCTCAAAACTTGTTCGGGTTTATCAGCAGCACAATCATGCCATCCCAGAATGAGTCTATCCTCTACCATTTGAAGGCTGCCTCCCTAGGGTCCATCATTGCTCGCCAGAAGCTGGAGATGGCCATAACGGCCAAGCACCGTCAAACTTCACTTCCATTTCTGGTGTTGATCACCGAGTTGTGTAGACGGGCCCATATTCTGAGAGATGAGCAGAGGGATATCGAGCTGACACCCACCTCTTCTACCGACATCCGGCGTATAGAGGCCGAGTACATGCGGGATAAGACTAAGAAGAGAAGGGCAACACCGATGTACACATCCCTGGAGGTTGATATTGATATGCTACCTAAAAAGGCAGTTATGCCTACTCAGGCATGTGGGACTTCATGTACTTCTGGCTCCTCTCCTTTGGAGACTCATGGTACTTCTGCTGCACCCCCTCCCCCCATAGATCTTCTATTGCTGCTGCTTCTGCTTCAGGACCTCCTATCACCCAGGCGATGCTTTATAAGATGGGCCATTTGTCCCTACCTGCCGATGTGCGTGCCTCCCAGTTAGAGGCCACTATTCTTGAGATGATTGAGAGGGCCATTGTTGCTGCTTTGACATCCTTTAGAGCTGATATTGAGGGCCATAAGTTGGCCCTAGATTCTCTTACTATCATAGTGAAGGAGTGTGAGAAGGGACATGGAGATGTTGATGCGGTGACGGCCTTGAAGGCCGATCTTGTTGGGCTCCGTAGAGATGTGGATGAGCTGAAGTCCACTAATTTTTCCATGTTCTTTGGCACTGTGGAGATCCCAGATGTCCTAAGCTCAGATATTCCAGCTTGTTTTGATGTGCCTTCGGCTACTACGACCGAAGATGAGACTAGAGCTGATGATGCTGATTCCAAGGCTGAGACGGATGAGGAGCAACTTGGTGAGCGTCAGGAGACCGTGTGTGAGGACTTGAAGAAAAATCTGGAGGACCTCAAAGGGTGGTTGGCACCCTATATCTATGATGTCATACCGAGGTGGATTGATGCCGGTGCGCCTATAGAAAAGAAGGATCTTAATATGGCACCTCAAAACTGGTTCGGGTTTATCAGCAGCACAATCATGCCATCCGAGAATGAGTCTATCCTCTGCCATTTGAAGGCTGCCTCCCTAGGGTCTATCATTGCTCGCTAGAAGCTGAATCTGGGACTACAAATTGAGCTGGAGATGGCCATAAGGGCCAAGCACCATCACTTCCATTTCTGGTGTTGCTCACCGAGTTGTGTAGACGGGCCTATGTTCCAAGAGATGAGCAGAGGGATATCGAGGTGACACCCACCTCTTCTACCGACATTCGGCATATAGAGGCCGGGTACATGCAGGATAAGACTGACAGGAGGAGGGCAGCACCGGTGTACACATCCCTGGAGGTCGATATTGATATGCTACCTACAAAGGCAGTTATGCCTACTTAGGCATGTGGGACTTCATGTACTTCTGGCTACTCTCCTTTGGAGACTCCTAGTACTTCTGCTGCACCCCCTCCCCCTAGATCTTCTGTTGCTGCTGCTTCTGCTTCACGACCTCTTATCACCCAGGCGATGCTTTATAAGATGGGCCATTTGTCCCTATCTGCCGATGTGCGTGCCTCCCAGTTAGAGGCCACTATTCCTGGGATGATTGAGAGAGCCATTGTTGCTGCTTTGACACCCCTCAGAGCTGAGATTGAGGTCCACAAGTTGGCCCTAGATTCTCTTACTGTCAGAGTGAAGGAGTGTGAGAGGGGACATGGAGATGTTGATGCGGTGACAGCCTTGAAGGCCGATCTTGTGGGGCTCCGTAGAGATGCGGACGAGTTGAAGTCCACTGATTTGTCCATGTTATTTGGCACTGTGGAGATCCCAGATGTCCCAAGCTCAGATATTCCAGCTTGTTTTGATGCACCTCCGGCTACTACGACCGAAGATGAGAGTAGAGCTGATGATGCTTACTCCAAGGCTGAGACAGATGAGGAGCAACTTGGTGAGCGTGAGGAGACCGTGTGTGAGGACTTGGCGGACTTGGAGGGTGCTATGTTTGAGACTTCTAGACAGGCATCGCTTCGAGACACTTCTCTGGTAGACTCCAACAGAGCCAATGATGCTGAGACACCGGGCACTGATGCCTAGACAGAGGGAATAGTGGACATGCAGACTTCACCTTAGTCATAGCCTGGCAGTATGATTCTCTTTGCCCCCTTTTTCTATTTATTTTTAGACTGTTTTTGTTTTATTTTCAATTGATGACAACTGCATATTTTGTTGGTGGGGTGAGGTATTTCCATACCTATTTTTTTGGTGCTGTTTTATAAATATTGTATTGATTTTGATTGTGTTTTGTGAATATTGGAGCTGATTGGTTTATATATCTTGGTTGTCGAATTGTGGTTCTTGATAAATTGTGGTTGTGGTCCATTGTTTTGATATGAAAGTGGTTTCAAACCAAATTTAAAATTTTTGCCACCTCTTTTGTGTGTCATTTTGGTTGTTCTTGTACAAATTTGAGTGTCGGTTGTGGTCAATACCGATGACTTGATTAGTGCAATTAATTGAACAAAATGAATATGCGGCAACGATAAGGCAAACAAAGTTACATAGGCAATATGCGAACATCTCGTTATGACTAGCCGATTGTCAATAAAGTCTCTTGTGATGAACATTTCCCGCTAATTAGAAAGTGTGGAGTCTTGTTTGACAATTGTATCAATGCCTTATGTGGTGAGGTTGTCTTGAACATTGTGCTCGATGACACCTAGAATTTTCCTCATTGGTCCGATTGATTAAGTGAAGCAAGCAATTGAAATGATTTTAGGAAATTTTTTTGAAGAGTGAACCAACATGACAATATACATCTTTGTGGCCAATCTTGTGAGATGTGTGAACCTTGCTTGACACCTTTTGAGCCTATCCTTTTCTTGGAAGAAACTTGAACAACTTTGACCTCTTTATCCAATTACCCATAACCTTCATGAAGTTTTGGTTTGTTTGAATAGCCAACATAGGCCAAAAGCATAAGTTGGGGGTGTGGTGAAAAAGAACAAAAGTCAAGAAGTGTGAAATATTCCCTCTCTGATGGATTGTTTTTAAAAAGATGGAATACCTCCATGTAAGAAAAATAGAGAAAAGGAAGAAAGAAAAGAAAAAGACTAAAAAAGAGAAAAAGCTGTCAAATACAGTTGTGAAAATAGCAAAAGAAATGGGGTATTCGGTGAATCATGTCTAGTTGAATAATGGGGTGGATTATGATGCTGCCTGACTTAGAAAGAGAAGGAGAAAGTGATTTTTAGGCCATACTTCATGAAGGTAGAAGCCACTACGCCTAAATGATCATACCTTTACACTCAGCCCCGTTATAAGCCTTAAAAAGACCTTTATGATCTTGAGTGAGCTAAAATGAATGTCGATTGGAAAATAAGGGCAAGCCTATGGGTGGAGTCATGCATGTGTTTATCTTTGTGAGTGTGAGAGTTGTATGTGTTTCCGGGACCTTAAATTGTTGAGGAATTTCGTGTGAACATGGAATCATCTTTGTTGTGAGGACATTTGAATACATTTGTTGAGTTTGAACTTGCATTTATAGCGAGCATTGTGAGCCTGAGTACACTTGATAATGGGGAGTCACAACACAATTAATCATTGTATATGTAGTTTCAACCTTGTTGCGTTTATTTATGTTGAGTCTTATGCACCACTGTTGTAGACATCATTATTGAACTAATTGACCTTGAGGAAAAGCTAAAATTTAAGTTGGGGGTGTTGATGAGTCCGAGATTTCGACTCATTTAGGGCTTTGTTTTGATAGTTTAACTGTCCTCAAATGCCTATTTTATGCTCTAAACTGATGTTAAAGTGTTGATTTGCAGCGATAAAGGGTAAAGAGCAAGGATGGGACATTAACGGGCAAAAATGAACTAAAAAACTGAAGAAGTGAAGAAAAGCAACCCTGGTGATCGCCAAGACCACTCGGCGAACCGCCGAATTGCTCTTTAGCTTGCCCAAAGTTCCGGCGTGCTAGCCCTGGGGAAGAACCAATTTGGCGGCTGAAATGGCAGTCGGCGAATCGCCGAATGACTCAGTGATGGCGACCTTGACCGCCCAAAGTTACAAGACTTGGAGGATTGATGACCAATGCAAAGCAGCGATGGAAGGGAGCAAAGGGAGGACTGCCGAACCACTCGGCGAGACTCGACTTTTTCCGGCAAATGGACTTTTAGGCCAAAAAGTGGGGTACTATAAATTTGAATTTAAAAGGAAGATTTAGGAGTTCTGATCCCCAAATTTGAGAGTTAGAGTTTTCTCTTAGTTTTCCAGTTCCTATTGTAGACTTTGAGGATTTCTAAGCTTAATTTTGAGGATTTGTAAGTGGGTTTTTGAACTTAATCACTATAGATCATTGTAAAGGCTTGGTGACTTTTACCCAACTGATGGCTAATCTAGTTGATAATTGTTTTGATATTTTTATGATATTTAGCTAATACCTCAATTGTTGGAGTGTGATTATGGGCTGAATTAGCTTATGGGTATTGTTATTTACTTATTTAAACGCTTAATTGAAGTGGGTTTAATTGATAGCTGTGTTTTTTAATATATGAATTGTAGTTGCAAATCTAATTCTATGTTAGAGTTTTAGGCTTTCTTGAAAAAGAGGTTTTAGAATCAAAGCTTTCGATTGATGATTGTAGTTATTAGGTTAACGTGAGTTTATCTCAAGAACGTGAATCCTAAACTCGATTCTACCTATCTAGCTCGAGAGAGTAGATAGATTAAGGTTTTGGTCTGTTTTCTTATTAAGCTTGTTGATGTTCGAAAGAAATCACTTGAATCCTGGTAGTTGTTCAAGAGAACGGTATTGCACCTATAGTCTAGCCTAGACACTGAAGTTTAGCAATTCGTTAGTAATTTCAATTACCCATATAGTGAAATTAGCCTATAATCGATCACATCCAGAGAATTCCTCTTTGTATTGTTATTTCCTCCATTTTTTATTGTGTTGTAGTTGATAATTGTCAATCCAAACCCCCCATCTGACATGCGTTGTCAAACCCTTAGACTTGTTTATATGCTTTCGTTAATGTATATTCCTATAACCGAATAGACCACTTTTATAACTTCATAACTGAATTTAAACACGTACCGCTCCCTGTGGGTTCAACCCCAACTCTTCGTTGAGTTTTATACTAGTTAACGATCATCTACACCTAGAATCGTATGAAGTGTATTGAGCGTTAATCAGCTCCAAAATACATGTTGGGGATAGAGAAGAGATGTGGCTAAGGATCCAATATGGAATGTGGAACATGATAATGAATAGAAGATAATGGCATTCTATTAATTAAATAACAAGATGCAGGACTATATCACACAAAAAATGTTGTTGAACATTGGATTTAATAAGAAAAGCATGAGTAGTCTTAGTGAGAAACCAATTCTTTCTTTTTGTCACACCATTCTTCTGAGAGGTGTACAAACAAGATGTCTATTGAATTATTGCTTGGTCAGCCATAAACTCCTGAAAGTTAGAGGATATGTATTCTAAGACATTATCACCAAGAAAAGTACAAAAGAAGACACCAAATTGATTTTGTAGTTCAGCAAAAAACTTTTGAATATAAAAAATAACTCAGAATAGTCTTTCATTAGGATAACCCATGTACATCATGATTAATGAACAATGAAACCAACGAAATCCTAGAGTTTAATTGACTCTTCTAGGAACCCAAATATCAGAATCAACTAATGAAAAAATAGACTCTGAATGACCCTCAATACTAAGTGAAAATGTAGAACAAGTTTGTTTCGCAAGTTCAAACAACGCACAATCATATGTGGAGAAACTAAACTAACTAGAGATCATCGTTTTCATCTTGGATAGACTCAGATGTCCCAAAAAATTGTTAATTAGGCTAGATGGATCTGTAACGGAGTATGCTATAGAGGTATTTGAAGATGTAAGATAGTATAGGACTTTGATAGACTCAGATGTCCCAAACATTTGTGAAGTGTGTATGGAGGATGTATAAGGTTTCGTGCATTCAAGTAATTTGTAGAGGTAAGATAGTAAAAGCCTTGTGATTCATGTCGTGTGCCAATAATCTATCATAGGTCCTGTATGAGAAAAATCACCAAATATCCTACAATGTATGGCACACATCAAATGGCTAACATATGCTAGACTAAAAGGAGAACCAAGGCCATACATAATACAGTCTTGAATGTCTTAATATAGTGGTTTGGATTTATCAACCTTTTTTTGGATTCATTTGGATCTCACTGACTAAGCTATTGGATTGAAGAGATTGTGAATAAACAATATGATACAGAAGTGATTTGTCACAAAAAAATATGATATGTAGTTGTTGATTCCATTACCATGATCCAAGATAACTAAACAATGAAAACAATTAGATACAAGATAACTAAAATGTGAAACACAATCAAAAGAATTATCCACAATAGAAACATTATGTTAACCTTCTGAAACTACTTGAAGGGACCTCTTCTTACTTACTTGATCCCGAAGGACTTTATCATATTCTGTTTAAGCAATATGAGCATTATTGTATTGTCTATAAAGCTAAGATACAAATACTACTTGTGTTGATGTCTACTTATAAGCACGATTTGAAGGAGCTCATTATATTCCTTTAGAATAATAGGATCATAAATTGGTGGTGGACCATGTGTAATATAACAAATGTCAAGAGTGTATCCAAGATTTTGAAAATAACTATACTTGGGTCAAGGTTTCCGAAAATTCCCTCCCCCTCGTCGATCCTCCATAGATTGATATGTTCATTTTCTATTGTTTGAGATGCGAGAACAGAGGAGTCAATGGTTGATTACGAAACTACTTTGTGAGTAGGTGGTGCAACAAGAAAAAGTACAAAAATGAACAATTTACTTGTTTTAGGAACTCTTGTACTAGCTAAAACTCTATCATGCACTAAACCATGGTTAGTAGGAAGTCTAGTAAGTATGAGAAGTAGAAACAATTTTTTCATGTGCTCTTATTGTTTAACAACGTTCAGAGTAATTGTTTCTTAAAGTTGGTCATTCAAGATATCAAATCATTGAATTGAGATAGGTCATTAGTTGATAGAGCAAGACCCTTTTACCAAATTGAATAACATTTCTAGAATGGTGAAAACAAGGGCATCAACTTGGAAGCAAGAAGTGACATCGAAGACTACAAAGTTGATCATCAATTTTCTTAAATTGTGTTTTGTCTTTAGCATCTTCCTCATTGTCCTTTTACTTTTCATCTTCTACATATACATTATTCATTGAGTGATCTTAGACACCTTGATCCTTGCACCACAACTCAATCGAGGAAGCCCAAGTTAAATAGTTAGAACTTCTCATTAATTGTTTTTGAAGTGATCATAGTGCTTGAATTTTCAATTCCATAATTTTTGGAGCCAAAAGTATCACAACTAAAGGACATTTGATGAAATTTGATTTGTAAATAACAAGAAATAGATCTCGTCAAAAATTCACTAGAAACAACAGTGAAATCGTTGGAACCATAATTTCAGAGATCAGATCTGGCCAAAACTGTATGGTTCAGTCAAAACGACTACACGACTCTAATTGAAAAATATGCTCCAAAAATGATTGAAACAATTCTCATGCATATGACATGGATCTTATCAAAAAATATCACCTTCAAATGATATGTGAGAGAGTGCGAAGTGATTATTTTTTGTGCCTCTTCATGGGGTTGGTCACTCGAGCTTTCGAGCCTCCTGATGGTTTTCCTTTTTGCACAACACCCACAAAACAGAAGATTTCACACATTAGTCCCAACTGTAGCTGGAAAATTACGCAGGTGACCTATCTAATTGAGTTTTTTTTCCCTTGAAGTTTATCACCAATGCTCTAATACCATGTGAGAAATATATTATAAAAATATTATTGAATTGTATATTTATATTATTACACAAAGAACCTATTTAGATCCTGCTTGGATTGGCTTATTTTAGATGCTTTTAAACTAAAATAGATTTTAAGTACTTTAAAAGTATTTAGATAAAATTGAAATGTGCTATTAAGCACTTGTTTTAAAGTCAAAATAACAAATATAAGAAAAAAGCCATATGTTAGAAATGCTAATTTATGACTTTTGGCTTATAAGCAAAAGCAATAAGCTAATCCAAATATGCTCTTATAGAAACTAAAATACAATCCTTTACCAAATAGGATTCTATGTTCTATTTGTATTCCTTTTCCTATTCTAAGAAGGATTTTATATACTATTTTTGTTGTATTCCTATTCGAACAACATAAAATGTCTCTTCCTTACAATGTTTCTAATGAGCTAAAAAAGTCTAAAATGGCATCACATCATGTAGATGTGCCATGTTTCACATCCATTGTTGGCAATGCATAACGTCACATTATTTAACATGTGAAGTCAATTATTCAGGTTGTCTAACATTTCTAGTTACTTAAGGTCTGTATGTTAGTAAAGAATTAAAATTGAGTTGAGGGTCTTCCGGAAATAGCCTTTCTATCTCCACAAGGTAGTGGTACGGTTTGTGAACATTGTTGTATGTTAGCAAAGAATCCTAGAATTAGGTATTTGCATGGTAAGAGTCGAGCATACGATTAACTTGATTGCGATAGTGAGAGCATGTGTAGATGTGTCATGCTTGTATAGGATCAAACGTACAAATTATTATTTTGAAATATTCTTAATTGTTCATCGAAGGTGCAACCTAATGGTCAATGAAGTTGGTTGACATCCATGAGATCCAAGGTTCAAAACTCAACAACATCATACCCAGTGTTATCCCACAAATGGGGTCTAAAAAGGGTATTGTGTATGCAATATTTACCCGAACAAGGTAGGATGATTGTTTCCAATAGACCCTCTGCTCAAGCTGCTCAAGTAGAAACATTACAAAGAAGATCGAATAAAATTGTGAGTGAAGAAACCAAGAGGAAATGTTAAATAAAGAATAAAAAAAGGAACAATCACTACCAAAAGTAATATGATAATCAAAGTACCAGAAACAGTAAATAATATCCCTCGTCCCAATTTATATGACTTAGTCTTACTTGGCAAGAAATTTAAGAGAGAAAGGATTATTTTTCCGACTTGTGGTCTAAGATAAGTCATAATCGTTAATGTGGGTGTAAATGATTTCATTAAGGATTAAATAAGACTTTAAAGTTAAATTGTGACTGTCTAAAGAAATGTGTCTTTTTCTGTGGGACGGACTAAAACAAAAAGTGAGTCATATAAATTGTGATAGAGGAAGTATACTTTTTTTCACTTTGAAAATAAAAACTATATTTTTCAGATACTCACAATTTTCGTAGTCAATCCGGCCCTAATTGTCCAAACTAAATTGTTTCTTTTACAAATAGTTGTTCTAGTATGGTAATAATAATTTACAAAATATCATGAATATGCCAATTTATGGCTGAATGGAAATATTCTCCATCTAAAAATAAGCTTTCCTTGAATGGAAAAATTCTCCATCCATCAATCATGTTAATAACTTGTTTGTTTATAGTAATGCCTTACTATAACTAATTTTCATATTTAAATGTAATCTAAAAACTTGTAAAAAACTATTTTATAAAAAGTTTTTACCAACATTATATAATTAACTATTTCACTCCAAAAGGTGGGATCATCATTGCATTGGGCTTGGCAGTGGATGAAGCCTAACCTTTGCTATTTTTCAAGGGGACTAGATGCTTTCATAGTGGACAGAAGAGAAATATATTAGTTTTGGTAAGTATTTAGGGGTCTCTATTAGGTGAATGGAGGAATGATTAATTGATTTGTTGTGTTGAATTGACATTGATGAGACAGGTAATGCATTCTAGGTATCAATCGAAACACACAGTATTAGTAATATCAATCGAGGTCAGTTGACGAACTTACCACAATCTGTATCTTATTCTGTTTTCATCGTTTCAACAATTGACATTTTAAAACTTACAATGACTAATTAATAAATCTTGCAAAACTTCCCTTTTAAGTAACATCAGTGAAATAATCATCATTCAATGAAATTATGTACATGTCCTTGAGCTCTGCATAAATCATATTAAATTATAGTATTAATCTATTGATACATTGATAACAATCGCTACAATCAATAACTTGTTGTAACGACCCTAGCCTACACCTTGGACGTGGCCGGCACTCAAGAACCATTGCTGGTCCCCAAGCGCACCCTTATCCTGGTTGACTACAAGAGGAAAACTAATTCAAGCATGCAAAGCTTCAAAACTGAATAAAATTCATGGAACTCAAATACAAAGCTTTAACTCAAATGATTTACTCTGAATATAAATAGAATATTCAATTCGCCATAAAAATAGGCAACTTAAGTATTTAAAACATTTAACAAAATAAATGAACATACATATGAAACTCTATTCTCTATCTATAAAGCCTCTAACTGACAAAGATGAAAGTCGGGACAAGATCCACGACATCCTAACAACTGATATAACTGAAAGTACAAGAGGAACCCTCCGAAAGCAAGGAGGCTCACGATAGCTAACTCGATTTGCATGCAGTATCAACAAAGCGCCTGCTGATGATCCTGAGTACCTGTATCTACATCATTAAAACTATGCAGGCCAAATGGCTCAGTACATGGAATGTACGAGCATGTAAGGGGAATTCTAAAGCATAAACATAAGCTTGAACTGCTGGAATAGAGACATACTTACCTCTTCTCAAACTTACTCAACTCAACTCAACTCAAAGAAACATAGTTCAACTCAACTCAAGGAATACTCAACGATTCTCAAACTACTCAAACTTACTCAACTCAGAAGTACTCAAGGATAAGATACTCAACTCAGAAATAAGGTTCTCAGCTCATTGAAGCATAGCTCAACTCTGGATACTCAACTCAAGATAAAGCAACAATAAAAGATGCAATATATGGAAAACTTTTTAAAAAGTAGATAGCAACTCAATGTATTGAAGAATACAATAAAAACTCAATTTGTATATAATAAAATATAATACAACTATGTGGGAGTTTCTCTAACTGACAAACATCACTATTAGCTATGTGATGATACAACGTCTCGCCCATGCTACCATAACTATCCTATAACTTGCCGGGATATATAACGCCTCAACTAAGTGGATCCACTAGTCTATGCTAAAAACCATTAAGGAATTATCTAAACATAATGACCCTTTCTACCCACGTTTGCTACATGGTTTATGGGGGTTGTGAGTTGTATGAACTCTCCCCCATATCGGTGCTCAATACTACTCCCAAAATATACTCAACTCATATGTTTAAAACATTACTCTTTGTGTGGTTTGAGATTATTACACAAAATATTTCTCTAAAAAGAGATGTTACTCAAACTGCTCAAAACTCTTTTGGAAATCTCAATTTCCTCCTCTTTTAAATCTGAAAACATTTTCTTTTGAGAATACTTAGTTCCCATATATCATTTTAAAGAAAATAAACTCGACTCTACTCTTTCTCAACTCTAGTGCTCAAGTCTTAAAACAAGTTTAGAAAAAATTGTAAAAGTCTTCTCAGAATAAAGTTCATGTCGAATTATGGACGTGAACGACTCAATTCAAGTTTTTCAATAACCATATATAGAACTCAATACTCGAGACTCAACAACTCAGAACTCAAGAACTTCAATGATACTACTAATTTCAAGAATGCTCAACTCAGAGGGGTTCATGCAGAATTATGAGCATGAACTACTCAAGGAGTAACATATACTTATCATCTCAAGACTGCTCAACTTATATGGTTCATGCGGAGTTATGGGCATGAACTACTCAACTCAAGGAATTCATGGGTAATATGTAATAGTCCCATGATTAGGAATATAATCACAAATAAGTTAGAAACTCAATACTCAATACTTAGAACTTTAGGGTACTACTACTCTCAAAGATACTCAACTTATGGAGTTTATGCGGAATTTATGGGAATGAACGACTCGACTCGAGGGTCTACATAACAACATGGAACTCATGTATACAACTCTTTCCATTCTCATACTTACTTTATCAAAACTTAGTTCAAATCAATAGTTGATCTCAAAGGATTCACAATTGAACTCAAAGACTTTCTTGAACTCTACTCTTAACTCTCTCTTGAATGTGAATTATGAATTCAAGAATTATGGTTCATGATATGAAGGATGTCGATGATAGTGTAGACTCATGAATACATTATCCTCACTCTTATGCTCACTTACTTGAGTCTTGAAACAAGTTATTAGAAATTTTAGAAGACTCCTCAACACACTCAAATGACTTTCTCAAAATGATCGAAAGAACTCACAATACTTACCTCCTAACTCTACCTTGAATTTGAATTATGGATTAAAGGGTTATGATTCATGTTATGAATGATTTCTAGGTGTTTAGAAGTAGTTTAGAGTGTTTATAATAAAAAAGGAATGAAGGTACACTTTAAAAGAACTGAAAAGAAGCAACCGACTGCCAACTGGACGGGGCAGGCAACCCTGGCGCACTAAGTCTCATGGGGTGGAAGCCCCTAAACTACAGAACATAATTTGGGGCTCACTGGATGGCAGGACGCGCCAGGCCCCAACCCAAAAAACCCGACGAATTTCTTTGCTCGTTTGGTCACCCTAACTCGTCTAGAATCGAACGGTTTCGTCCCCAATCACTTGGCTTCAATTACTTAACATAAGTACACTCTAATCTACCCAATACAGCTGTAAAAACACTTACTTTCATCTCAATAAATCATCAAAACCCCAACACAACAAGATTTAGAAGGAATTTCAAGAACACTTATCAAGAACTCATCAAGAACTCTAATCTTTCAACTTTAAAAATGAAATTTGCATTGAAAATAACATGATTGGCATGTGGGTGAAGGAACCCAACACAATGGAAGCTTACATACCTCTTAAGGATAAAACCTATGGAGAAAATCTGCAACAAAACTCAAGAACCTCGACGAACGCCTTGATCCTTTCCTCTTTTCTCTTTTTTTCTCTTCTTTTCTCTTCTTGAACTCTCAACTAAAACCCTAGGTTGATATTAGGATTATAAAACTAAACCTAATAGGATTAGACCCTTAAAACATCACTAAAAATGAATTAAATCTGATTGGGTAAGGAAAATACCGCTTACTATTTTCGGATAACGTTCCTTAACTTGACTACCTGACTTCAAAAGGGAATATCTCACTCATCCAAACTAGAAACTTATCAAACTCAGTGGCGTTGGAAAAATATAATTCAAAGACCTTTCATTTTAAATCTCATGGAACACCTAACACATTCTGTACTGAGAGTTATGGTTGTTTGAAGTTGACCCAAATCTTAGAAGAACTTAGGAATGACTTGAATACATTCTCTTTAGTTTTTCTTGGAACTCAAGGTGTTACCTCTAGTGACCTTCACACTCAAGAAATTTTAAATTCCTTGGTAAAATCCTACTTACAACGAAGGATGGTTCGAGTCTTAGTTTTAAAATTTTCTGGGGTGTTACAATATTTTCCCCTTTGGATCATTCGTCCTCGAATGGCGACTGGACTGGGTATGGAATAGGGTTGCTCTTACAAAGGTCTGAGTTTAATGGTACGCTCTTACTATATTCGGGCTTAACCCAAATCCTTAGGTTTGGGTTCTATACCTCGTTACAGGGAATCTCATCCCAATACTATTACTTTTTACCACCACACTGGGCTCATATCAAGAACCACCTTAAGTTTAACAACACCACATTCAAGCTTAGTAATCTAACAACTCCATGGACTCCTACTAACCAAATCCTTTGGAACCAACTAAGGGCTCTCATTTAACAATTTCTCATAGTAAAACATTATCCTCCTCATTTATAACCTTAGATGGAATCATCACACAATCACTATCACGATAAGAACATCAACCTTCTCCTTTTACCATCACTTCATTACTAAAAGACCTCTGAAAATATATCTCCCATCCTCTTTGGAACTCAGTACTATCTTAGTCTCAAACACTTGACTTGATTTCTCATTTTGCCATCTCCCCCTTAGGTCTAAAGCTGACACTAGAAAGCTATGGACCTACTCCATCATCTCTATCTGGTCTACATCCTCTTTTACTCTAACACTGGGAGAAACTTATATCATGACTACCAAACTCTCCATAAGCAGATACTGAGACCTCTTTCTAAGGTGTTTCTCTTAACCTCTTCTAGTTACATACAACCTCAATACACCTCTTAATGCTCTTGTTACTCTTGTGACTTAGCCACACTTCACTACCCTTATCTAAAGGTTAGGGTCTGTCACTTGTACTCCTCATAATCATTGGAACAACCATCTCAATTCCTCACCTACTCTAAGTCAAGTCTACCAGATCAAATCTCAAGACTAACATCATCACCCTCAAATTTCCATTCTTTTGATCATAACACTCATCTCAAATTCAAGATTAGAGTTTATTACTAAACCAAAATATCAATATGATTGCTTGCTTACTATACTAACTTACAACTACTGGATGCAAATTTAGAAACATTCATCCACTAAGACCTCATGACAAGTAGTCAATCCTTACCTCTCGGTCTCCACACTTACAAATTTCTATCATACTCCACTTCACAACTAAAGTACTATTCACTCATTCAGTATACATCATTGCCTAATTAGTTCTATAACACTTTGAATATTATGAGCTCTCCCTCACAATCATAAGCACAACTTAGATCTATCAGCTCATGAATACTCCTGCTCTTCTATTCAACATTTGAATTTAGTCTTCTATAACACGATGGCACATTGACATCAACTCTATTCTGGTTAAAAATATATATACTCTGTCTTATCTTGACTAGAAACTCTTACTATACCCATAAGAGAAAACTCCTCATCAATAACCTAATGGGTGCATGACTATAATAGCATAACTTGCCTCATCACTATCTCCCTTTCTTGGATTGCTAAGCCTTTGCATATTTTCCTCTAACTCTGGGAACTTTAATTACTACTGCTCATGATCTCATAATTTATACTACCTTTTCGGGTGAAAATACTGCCCAAGCTCTAAACATACTTCCTCATAAAGATCTCAGCTGAAACATGGCTTAGAAAAGAGATTACAACTCACTTTTCGCTTGAACTCACGATTCATATGAACATGAGCGCATTCCTTTGAAACTCAACACTTAACTCACTCCTGGGCTTCTCTCAAGCCCCTCTAGAGTCTCATGGCTTCCTCAAGATTTTTCTAAGAGAAACTCATCAATAAAGAATTGACTTTGCTTTTCAATAACCTCTAGTATGAGGGGTAGTTGAATGGATATGAGAACTCATGTGTTAGAATAAATCTCTGTGACATAGCTCTATTTCACGATTTAGAGTATGAAAGAAGGGAAACTTTTCTAAAATGTCTGTAGACCCTCATTTATAGAAGTGGGGCCCACAACCATAAATAAGACCCTACTAACACGGATTCCTAGACACCCAAGGATACTTGAACTTTGTGCTCTAATACCAAGTTTCTCACGACCGGAGCCTACACCCTGAAGTTGGCCGACACTTAATAACCATTTCTGGTCCCTAAGCAAACGTTCATTCTTGCTGACTACAAGCGTAAAACTGATTCAAGCATACAAAAACTTAAAAACTGAATAAAATTCATGAAAATCGAATACAATGCTTTAACTCAAATGATTTAATCTGAATATAAATAGAATATTCAACTCGCCATAAAATAGGAAACTTAAGTCTTTAAATATTTTAACATAATAAATTAACAGACTTTTGAAACTCTACTGTCTATCTATGAAGCCTCTAACTGACAAAGATGGAAGTTGGGACACGACCCACGACATCCTAAAAAATGACATAACTGACAGTACAAGAGGAACCCTCCGGAGGTAAGAAGGCTCACCATAGCTAACTCGAACTGCATGGGGTATCAACGAAGCACATGTTGATGATCATGAGTACATGTAGCTGCACCATGAAATGATGCAGGACAAATGGCTTGGTACATGGAATGTACAAGCATGTAAGGGGAATTCTAAAGCATATACATAAGCTTGAACTAGTGGAATAGAAGCATACTAACATCTTGTCAAACTAACTAAATTCAACTCAACTCAAAGAAATATAGTTCAACTCAACTCAAGGAATACTCAAACTGGTCAAACTTACTGAACTCAGAAGTACTCAAGGATAAGATACTCAAATCAGAAATAAGGTTCTCAACTCATTGAAACATAGCTCAACTATGGACACTCAACTCAAGATAAAACAACAATAAAAGATGCAATATATGGAAAACTCTTAAAACGGTAGATATAAACTCATTGTATTGAAGAATACAATAACAACTCAATTTGTATATAATAAAATATATTACAACACTGTGGGAGTGTCTCTAAACGACAATCATCACTATGAGCTATGTGATGATACAACATCTCGCCCACAATGCCAGAACTATCCTATAACTTGCCAGGATATAGAACGCCTCAACTAAGTTGATCCACTAGTCTATGCCAAAAAGCATTAATAAATCATCTAAAAAGTATAAAAAGCATTAATGAATCATCTAAAAAGTATGACCCTTTCTATCCATGTTGGCTACATGATTTATGGAGGCTGTGAGTTGTAGGAACTCTCCCCCATATCGATGCTCAATATTACTCCCACGATATACGCATCTCATATGTTTAAAAACATAACTATTTCTGTGATTTGAGATTATTACTCAAAATCTTTCTCTAAAAAGAGTTGTTACTCAAACAACTCAAAACTCTTTTGGAAATCTCAGTTTCCTCCTCTTTTAAATGTGAAAACAATTAATCTTGGAAATACTTTGTTCATGTATATCATTTTAAAGAAAATGAACTTGACTCTAGTTCTCTACCCAAGTGCTCAAATCTTAAAACAAGTTTAGCAAAATTTGTAAAAGACTTCTTAGAATAAAGTTCATTGAATGCATATTTGAATGTGCATAAGGTTGTCTTCTGTGATGACTTCACAGAAATTACCGATTGTAAAAAAAATTCTGGGAGAAATTTTTGGCTGATTAAGGATCTACTAGTAACTTAGCTACTATAACACCAACCAATAATAACATCATAACTAGTTGTATTACAATAACACTAGGAAACTTAATGGCGTGACATGGTATTTTTGAACTTATTGTAAAGTTTCAAGACAAAAAGCTCATTTTTTCTACATTAAAATGTAACACAAATTTAGTGCACTACGAACAAAAAAACTTTGTTGCAAATTCAGAAAAACATATAACCATGGTTAAAATGTAAAGTAACAAAGAAACAAAATAGAAATGTTAAACTATTAACAAAATTAACTAATTTACTTGAGTCCTATAATTTTTACCAATTTGATAGTATCCTAATGTACACTTAGTGCTGGTCAGTACATTTAAGCATCTTTATCCACAAGCAGTTTAGGATCAGTGACATCATATTTGCATTCACAAACAATGACATCCTCTTCTTTAAGTTTCTGATGTCTTCATGACATTAGAGCATTCCAATTAAAATTGACTAACTAATCCAAGAGCAGTAAAAATTTGAAATTATTAAACTCCAAATCAAGGGGCACAACTTTCAGGGAATAAGTTGTTTCTCTCTTCTTTTTGTAATATTTGGGGATTAAAGTTAAAAGATCTGAAGCTTCAATCAAGGAAGCCAAAAATCTATAAACCTAGTGATATACAAATTTTTCATATGAATGAAACTGAAAAATATCTCTTCATCATATTAAGAAACTATTTTTTTGTTTCTCCATCTTATAGGACAAAGAAAAAGATGAACATAAGCGTAATAGAAAAAAAACGTTATTCTCAACTAACATATTGTTCTTCCTTTTAAGGTTAACAAGATAATCATAAAATGGAGTTCAAATATCTTCTTTTACTCATTTTCTTGCCAGTAAAATTATATCCCATTACATCCTTGGATTATCATGGAATAAGGTACAATTTGAGGAAGCGTAAGATTATTCTTGTCGAGAAGGTCAAAAATCAATTTGAGAAGATGACTTAAATAATCAACCTAAGCTCAGTGGCATACAAAAATCAAGGTTTCACCCGCAAATAATAAATAAGACACTAAGAACCACAACACTAAAACCCTTTAAGTAACCCCACAAAATAGCTCTATCGTTATCATGTTAGCTCACATAAATAAACAAACAACATTGGTGATAAGGGATCCTCTTTTCATAAACCACTTGAACTCTTAAAAAATCCATATGGGTCACATTTCGCAAACATAGAAAATCTCAGCGAAGAGATACAAAAATAAATCCATCTCCTCTTCTCCCCAAATCCCATTTCAAGAAATAATAGAATCTAGGAATTTCTAGTTCGCATGATCATAGGCATTTTCAAAATTTGAATTCTTGATTCTCAAATTTTTTAAGGCCAAACATAATTTTAGAAATCTAAGTCTAGAAAAACGTGCAAAATATTCATAGAAGAAGAGATGAGTTAGATATACGCACTTATCATTTTTTTTATTTAACATTTTTTATTTGTTTAGAGATAATTTTTTCTACTGAAGTCTTGGTGACACTTCATTTTGGTGAAATGGGAAATGATTGAAGACTTTAAATCGAAAACTTATTATTTGTGTATGGTGTAGTTATTCATTCCAAATATGCTCTAGTTCATTTATGCATCTCATGAAGTTATCTTTCTTAATGATACCAACATACCCCTACCTAGGATTTGAGGCATTAGCTTGACTATAAATTTTTTATGACATGAATATAAGAAATCTAGAAACTATTTTTGAGGATATTATGGTCTTCTGTTGAGTACTTATATTTGGTTGTATTTATGTACAAAAATATGCTTTTTGGAAAGTGGGTTCATCACTTTTTTCCAACTGATAATGAGTTAGCACATGTCTAGATTACTCTACTTTGTTCTTGTCGTTGTAACTAACTAGTTGGAAGTTGTAGTTTATCAACAAAGTCAGATTTATTCTCTTAACAAACATGTGCTTATTAAAAATGTAAGTCACTTTGCTATACTTTTGGAGAATATTGACTCACTGCAACAGAAAAGAGCTTTAGTCATATGCGTTCTAGAGTTCCAAACCCATATTAGTGTTGTTGTGCTTGTTAATAAACATTACTTGTCTAAAAATGATCTTATTGAGTATCCTAGTGGTTTGGATGGTTGAGTTATTGTGTGCTTTCCTCATATCAAATTACTTTATTTGCCCTTCCATTAAAACATGTATACTTACATAAATGACATGATTTATGTAAAAGAATAGTTATATGATTTATTATTTGCTTATTGTCAACCATATAATTATAAAGATTACACTGTATATTAATAATATTTATGGAGTCACAATACCAAATGCAATTCCTTTGCTTTATAAGTGATTTTCCATTACAGTATGCCTATTTTTATCATGTAATGAGATGAATTGATTCTTTTTTCTTTACTGAAGGTCCAACTACTAGAAGGAGTAACATCATTTGTTCATATTACTCAAAATGAGTTTTTAGGGTGAAAGTAAACTTCAATCCTTTCCTTGCTTCTTGTACCAAATCTGAGGGCTTTTGATGCATGACCATTTGATTTAGGAAAGTTGAAGAGTACCTTTTTAGGAAGGATTCTATAGCTTGAGATGAGATAGGCTAAGGTCCAAGAGTTCAGAAATTTGTCATAGGGTAACATGATAGTGAAGGAGTATTCCATGAATTTCCCTCATCCTAAAAAGTATGGTCCGAAAATGAAGTCCGACTCTCGGGCCCATATGAGTTACTTTGTCTTTGGTGTTTTTGAGATAGTGGTGAAATAGTGTAGGACTGAGGTATTGTTCAAGGAGATGGAAACCTCCCGCTTGATGATTCATGCTCAATAGATTTTAGGACAAAAGTACAAGGAGAGTTCTAGGTATAACAAGAGAGCTAGAACAGAGAGTGTGGACTAGTCACAACAAAAGTCAGGAGGTGGTAGTCTATCTCAATTTCGTTGAACGTATTTAGATTCAACCCCAACTTCTACAAGTGCTCTTCTGTATAAGTTCATATTCGCCAACAAGGATAGGGCACAAGACTCCAAGTGACAAAGCGGTGTTACTAGTGAGCACTTTCCCAACAAGTCAGAAGTGTGGTAAGAACCATCCGAGAGTGTGCAGGGTTGGTACTGGTGGGTGTTTTTGATATAGTAAGACATGTTACAGATTGATGGATTGCCCATCGGCCATAGACAAGAACATGGATATTCATGAGAAAACTCATCCTAATACTTCAATAGGTCTAGCAGGTCGCCTGACTCAGCAGGGTACCTTATCTAGTACGGGTGGCAGACAGCGTCTCAACGAGTTCTATGCTATTTAGACTCAACAATATCAGAAGGGTTACCTTAAAGTAATCATTGTTATGTTACATGTCTTTTAGTTTGATGTTTATGCATTAATAGATCCAGGAGGCACACTTTCTTTCATGACTCTTTATATTGCAATGAAATTTATTGTCAGTCTAGAAATCCTATGGGGACTACTCTTCTCAGTATGTACTGCTATTGGTGAGTCAGACATAGCTTAACGAGTATGCATAAATGTCAAGTCTCCATCTTTAAAAAAGTAACCTCACTTAATTTAGTAGAGTTAGACATGATTGATTTTGAAATCATTCTTGAAATGGATTGGCTACACCCTTTTATGCCTCAGTCGACTATAGAACAAGATTCATCAAATTTCTATTTCTAAGAACGAATCATTGAATGAAAAGGTAGTACTCAACACTTATAGGTCAATTTATCTCATGCCTTAAGGCAAGAAAGATAATTCCTAAGGGTTATATCTACCATCTAGTTCAGGTTAAGGATTCTAGTTCTGAAACCTCAAATTCTCAGTCAGTCCCGAAGGACTTCTCGAAATTTCTCTCGAAAGGGAAATTTAGTGTGGAATAAGTGTTAATCTACATACCCAACCTATCCCCCCCCCCAGTCCATATAGAATGTCTCAAGTTGAGCTTCACGAGTTGAACAATCAATTAAAAGACCTTGTAGATATAGGTTTTGACAAACCCAATACTTCTCCATAGGGTGCTCTAGTTCTCTTCGTGGGTAAGAAAGATGGTTCTCTAAGGATATGCAATGATTACTGCCAACTGAACAAGGTAAAAATCACACATAAGTATTCCATCGTCAGGATTAACTTGTTCAACCATCTATAGGGTGCTAATTTCTTCTGAATAGACCTGAGATGAGTCTAATATCTGCTCAGAGTTCAAGAATGTGAAATTCGGAATATAGCCTTCAGAACTTGGTATGGTCACTATGAATTCGTGGTTATGCCTTTCAGACTAATGAATGCTCCTACAACTTTAATTGAGTTTATGGATAGGGTGTTCAAATAGTATTTGGATGTTCATCATTGTCTTCATAAATGACATTTTGATCAATTCTCAAAGTGAGAATGATCATATAGGCCATTGAGAAATTGTCTTGTACACTCTTAAGGACTGTCAGTTGTTTGCTAAGTTCAATAAGTGTGAATTTTAGTTGAGGTCTGCAACATTCCTTCTCCATATAGTTTTTAGAGAGGGCATTTAGGTTTATCCTCAAAAGACCGAAGCAATTCAGAATTGGCCTAGACCTCGTACTCCCTTAGATATTAGGATTTTCTGAAGTTTAGCCGGTTACTATAGACGGTTTGTTGAAGGATTTTCTTTTAGTGCTTCTCTTATGTCTAGATTGACTTAGAAGAAGGTACATTTTCATTTTGTAGCTTGTGTCAAGAGTTTTAAGGAGTTGAACACTTGACTTACTTCATACCCGCATCTGACTCTACGAAATGGTTTATATGGTGTATTGTGATGCCTTTAGAATTTTCCTAGGTCGTGTATAGATGCAACACTACATGAGAAGAATTACTCGACTCACGATTAAAAGTTGGCAGCAGTAGTGGTGTTCACCTTGAAAATTAGGAGGAATTATCTTTATAGTGTTTACGTGAATTCGTTTACAGATCATAAGGGTCTTCAATATTTGTTCAAGCAGAAAGACTTAAATCTTCGCCAAAGGAAATGACTTCAATTATTAAAGGCTTATGACATGAGTGTCCTTTTTAATTCAAGTAAAGTGAATGTAGTTGCATATGCTCTTAGTAAGTTGTCTATAAACATCGTCGCTCATGTTGAGGATGACAAAAAAGAGTTACTTTATGTGTTCACACACTTGTTTATTGGGGAGTTGATCTTGCTGATTCGGATGATGGTGGAGTTATTGTTTAGAACAGGTCAAAATCATTACTTATGATGGATTTTAAGGAAAGGCAAGCGAATAATCCTCACTTGCTCGAGTTGACGATAGCAATTCTTGAAAAGGCTATATAAACTTTCTCCCAAAAGGAATATGGTTTGGTCCATTATCACGTTTGGCTATCTTTTCCATATGTTGATGGGTTGAGGCAACCAATACTATCACAAGCTTACTGTTCTCAGTATTCGATTCACCAAGAGCTACTAGGATGTACCATGTTCAATTAGAAGTTTATTGGTGGAATGGTATGAAGAAGGATATTGCCAAATTTGAGACGAAGTGTCCAAATTGTCAACACGTTAAGGTTTAGCAGCAAAAACTAGGTGGTATGACTTAATATATCAATATTCCTACTTGAAAGTGGGATGATTTGAATATGGACTTAATCACACATTTTCCTCGCAAGCACCACCAACATGACTGTATTTTGGTCGTTGTAGACAAAATGACTAAGTCAGCAGATTTCCTCCAAGGTATGAATTCCTATTTAACTAAGTACTATGCTACACGTTACATTGGGAAGTTAGTTAAATTTCATGGAGTTCAATAGTCCATTATATAAGATAGAGGTACTAAGTTCACCTCTCAGTTTTTAGATCATTTCAGAAGGGTCTTGGCAATCAAGTTAAACTTAGCACACCTTTTAACCCATAGATAGATGGTTAGGTTGAATGTTCTATTCAAACCTTTGAAGATATGTTGAGTGCTTGTGTGATCGACTTAAAAGGTAATCTGAATAATCGTTTGTCTTTGATTACGTTTTCTTGTAATAAAGATTATTACTCTAGTATTAAATTGGGTCCATTGGAGGCACTCTATGATAGGTGGTGTTGATCTCCCATTGGTTGGTTTGAAGTTGGTAAAGTAGATTTGATAGGGCCCAGGTCAGATCAAAGGAGCTACAAAGCCTGAAGTCGCATTAGTGGTTGAAGAAAATAAAGGGAAAGAAAGTAAAACCATTGGATGGCAAAAACAGGGCAAAAACAGGTTGAAAGCCTAGTGTAATGTCAAAGAGGGCAGAAAGTTACTAAGCAGCACCACACCTGAGCCTGAGCCTACGTTACAAGCCAAGAAAGTCCTATAGTGATCCTAGAGTCTATTTTGGAGAGTCTGAGCAGTGAAAATAAGGGCAAGCTTATGGCATTGAGCACTAACTATTTTTCAAATTACTTCTGAGTGTGAGTGTCGAATAAATCCTTGTACCATGCATGCCATTCATTCTAGGAAAAAGGGGATTTCGTTTGAAGTAAGGGCACTAGTTACATTATCGGAAAGTTAGTATCTTGGTGATCGTAAGAAGGGGTATGTTGTGTATCAGTTGGTCGATCTATGTCATGGTATGAACCACATTAATTAGCTTGTCGAGTCTAAGAGAACGAAGGTGCACCAGAACAATGAGGAGGGTAGAGAGCCATGTGATTTCTTGGGTTTGAAAATGCTTGCTTCTATACAAGTGTCGTTTAGAGTCGTAGTGCGTCGCTTGAGGACAAACAACGAAATTAAGTTGAGGGTGTTGATATACCGTGAGTTTACGATATTTCTAATATATTTCACTTACAAGTTGTGTGTGTCTAGGGCCTTCTTATATTTGTTTTTATGTGTTTTTTATCATGTTTTGCAAGAAAGATGTTCAGGCGCGGAAGTATAGAGACTGCGAAAAGAAATGCAGAAACAGGGCATTCACGGAGGTGATCTACAGACCGTAGATCCATTCACGGTCCGTAGGTGATGACCGTAGATCAGCAGGCAAGGCATGGAGGACAAATCACGGAAATCTGACCAAGTGTGGAACCATGGCGTCCATTGACGGTCCGTAGATTGATCTACGGACCGTATTGTTGATCCGTAGAGTGATACTGCGAGGGTTCCAGTACCTGATTTTTGAAGATTCTAAGTGTGGAGCTACGGAAGGGATTGACGGACCGTAGATAGATCTACGCTCCGTACTGCTGGTCCGTCGTTTGCTTCAGAGAAGCTGATTTTTGGAAGCTGAAATAATTGCTAAGTCCTGACTGACGGAAGGGACGTACGGACCGCAGATCCATCGACGGTCCGTAAGTTGGTCTCGTGGATTGAAGACGCGTAGCTGAACAAAACTTTCCTTAATTCGTTTCCCTTTTAATTTAGGATTTGTTTTCTATAAATAGGGCATGTAAACCTCATTTTTGGGGGTTGGACATTATTATTCTAGTTTTACTTTGTGACTTTGGAGATTAAGTTGCAACCCTAGTTATTATTGATTTTCTACATTCGTTTTGAA
>JAJOOI010017108.1:0-56295 GCA_029582585.1 Solanum bukasovii | reverse complement strand
AAATTTGGGTTAGACCCATTTCCCACTCAATTTGACCCCCTAAACAAGAATATGAAGTCGGATTTTCGAAAAACGAAACGGATTTTGAGATATATGGAAATTACAATTATAGGTGTTTTCGGAGCACATTTTCGGGCATTTTTGGGGTCGTTTCAGTGACAAACTTGGTAATCAGAGCACGAGGTTTAGAATTATTCTAGGATGATGTCTTATAAGCCACTTATAGTAGAGTCTTCTTCATGAGTGTGAAGCGCGCCATATTCATGAATGAGAGGCTACAAGATGATTATGAAACTACACTTTTTTCATTACTTTTAGGTCGTGCCATAGAGTTTAACTCTTTAAAGTCCCTCTCCTAATCCTTCTCTCATGTCTTTAGGGTATGAATACACGAAGGGCTAATGCTAGAAGAATGGAGGGTAACAATGTGAAAGAAGAATCTCCTCATGCTCTGATTGATCCTTCGACTGTTTAGAATGTAGAGGTTACGTCAACTTTTCAAATGTTGGCCCAAGCATTGACAACTTAAGCTCAAGCTGTGACAACTCAGGATAATAGATACATTGTTACTCATCTGAATCCTAATATGAATTCGGTGGCTTCAAGTGTTAGGGAATTCGCTAGAATGAACCCTCCCGAATTTCATGGCTACAAATTGGAAGAGGATTCTCTAGATTTTGTAGAAGAGGTTCATAAAATACTTGTTATTATGGGGGTGACTTCGGTAGAGAAAGTGGAGTTAGCCATTTATGAATTGAAAGGCGTTGCTCAAGTATGGTACACTCAATGGTAGAACATTAGGCCGGTAGGAGAGGGTCCCATGAAGTGGGAAGTGATTAAAGCGGCATTTGTTGATAGGTTTTTTCCCCGAGAGTTGAGGGAAGCTTAGGTGGAAGAGTTCATTAACCTTCATCAAGGAAGCATGAGTATGAAAAAGTGTGTACAAAAGATCACCCAATTTTCCAAGTATGCGGATTCGAGGGATGAGATGAGTAGGTTCTTGATGGGTGTCTCCAGCTTGGTAGTAAGAGAATGTGATTTGGAAGTGCTCCGTCATGATACATATATCTCACATATTATGGTTTATGGCCAACAAATGGAGGAAGGGAAACTCAAGGAAAAGAATAAGGAGGTCAAAAGAGCAAGAACCGGTGATGGGAACTTCTCCAATGCTAGGTTCAATAAACAAGGTAGACCAAGGTTCAAACAAAGGTTTTCCAACCAAGGTTTCTCTAGTGCTTCCCCAAGGTTCTACAAGGATAGGGCGTCTAACCCTAAACCTCAAGGAGGTAATGGTGGTGGCTCTTATGTGAATAGGCCTAATTGTGCAAAATGTGGAAGAAAGCGTGATGGTAAGTGCCTAGTTGGCACAAATTGTTGTTATGGTTGTGGAAAGAGTGGCCACAAGATGAGAGATTTCTGATGCTCAAGGTTAAGGGAAGGGAAGATAAGCAAGCTCTGATTTCACGTATCAGTGATGCTTCATCCAATACTAAGCATCAAAGATCATTCAATAGTAATATAACCTAGCTAAGTGAGTTGGGGACGAGTCCCAAGGGAGCGGTTCGTAATCGAGAATCAATGGAATAGAAAAATCATGCTCAAGTCAATCATAGCCAAAAATATTTACGAAATAAAACATAAATCAAGTTTAGAGTGACACAAGTGTCAAATATCAATTGGGTTTTTTTTTATAGTCAACTAGCAAATAATATGGAAATACGAATATGGAGACAGGATTCTTGGGATGTGATAGGATTATGGGCTAAGGTAAACTACCGGGTAATTGTAATTAATAGTAAATAGCTGTAAATCAGTGAATAAGCTAGACTTTAGTGGGGATAAACTTTCTCTAGAATAATTTAATTCGAATCAAATTGGTTTCTTTCGAACACCAATAGGCAGCAATTAAGTACATCCTTCGCTTTAGTCCATTCACTCTCTCGAGCTGAATGTGTGGAAGAGGGTTTAGCATTTAATCTCTTGAGCTTAACCTGGGACAAACCAATACCCATAGACCATTAAATCAGTAATTTTTGGTTTAAAACCTCTCTCTCGAGCAAGCCATAAACACGAATTTAAGATTTCTTTTGCAATTACAATCCCATTAAGTTCAACCCCGATTACTGAAATAAATCACTTCTAAACAATAAATAAACTATCAATTAACAATACCCAACAGTTAAATCAACCCATAATCACATAATCACACCCCAAGAATTGGGGTTTTAGCTAAACTAAGTAAAAAGGTAGAAATCGATACCGAAATGTGTTTCCATGAATTTGGTATCATTAACATTGTCTTTACAAATGTCTACGATGAAGAATCTTCAACACCCACTTCCAATTTCTTAGAAATGGAAATCTTTGAACATTCAAAACTAAGGAACAATGTCTCCAAAAACTAAGTTCTAAGACTCAACTTCAAAAACTTAATAATTAGATTAAAAACTATGTACCCACATACGTAGTTAAAAATTCAAACGAGTATCTATAGTTGTAAAAAATTGTGTTGCATAGGACAAGTCGGCTCAGTTAGTCAGGATTGCCGATCTACTCGGCGATTCGCCCTGCAGTACATTCCATCGTCGTTATGATTTAGCCTTCAACATCTTCGCGTTCTGTAATAGAGGGCGATATAGCACTGCATCGTGAAACTGTTCGGCGACTCGCCGACTTCTCCTTTACATCATCGACTTGATTTTCCTCTTCAGGGCTTGGCACACTGGAACTTTAGGCGAGACCAAGGTCATTCAGCGACTCGCCCAATGGTTTAGGCAATCCTCAAGCCTTCTTTTTTTCATTTTTTTACCATGCCTTGTTCCTTTTTGCTCAATAGTGTCAATTCTTTGTCCCAAAGTCCAAATACCTGAAACTCAAGGATTTACATCAGTTATTGGTACAAAATATGCATTTTAGGGCAATAATCTATTAAAAATAAAGCCATAAATGAGTCCAAATCGTGGACTCATCAACACCCCAAACATAAACTTTTGCTTGTCTTCAAATAAAACTCAAGTTCAATAGTTCAAAGAGGATGTCTCAAACAGTGCTACAAAAGACTCAATCATTAATGCGCACAAGAGACTCAACTTACTGATGCAAGGACCAATTGGGCACTCAAAGATTCAAGTTGTGAATCACCATTATCAAAGAATCTCAAGCTCACAATACTTGCTTCAAATGCAAGTTCAAGCTCAAAAAAATTGATCAAATGCCATCACTTGGAGCCTGTGAAGAAAAGGAAGGAGGGGCATATGTGCCTGAAGGCTTGGAGGCTGGAGTAGGCACAGAGGCCTCTGTAGATATGGAATCAACATCAACCTCTGGAGAAGTATCTGCCGGAGCTGCTCTCCTTCTATCAGCCTCTTCTCTGGTGTACTCTGCCTCAATGCGCCGGATGTCAGGGGAGGAACAGGGAGTAACCTCAATGTCACTAGTCGGATCCTTGGGACTCCAGCACACTGACATAACTCTGTGATCAGGATGGGGAATGGCAGGGAGGTCTCTCTCTGCATGGCCTTCATTGCCATCTCCTGCTCTATGATAAGGCCCAAGTTGAGCCGCCTTCTCGATAAGATGGACCCCAAGGAAGCTGCCTTCTCATGTTGGAGGATAGATTCATTCTGTTAAGGCATAAGTGAGCTTCTAATGAATCTGAACCAATAACGGCCAGCTATACTCATATCCTTCTTTTTGATCTCGACTCCCGCCTCAATCCACCTAGGAGTGGTATCAGAAATAAGGGGGCAAGCCAACCCTTTAGATCCTCCATAGTCTGTGTCGTAGGCAAACCCTCATATGAGAGTGCAGTCCCTAGAGGCCTATCTAACACAATATTAATGTACTTCTCACAGTAGCACACTTCTACACCTCGAATAGTGACTAACTAAACCGGTATGAAATCGTTGTCCTTCTTCTTACTCTTCGGCACCGGTTCACCATATGCTACGTAGAACTCACAGACCCATGAAGGAATATACGAGCCTCGGGGCCTGGAGAAAATGTGGAATCTGTGCCCCTGCAATGTGTCCCTCAGACTAGAGTACTTGCCCTCTAGACCCTCTCCTCTGTAGAAAGCAGCTTCTCCTCAAGAATTATTCGTAGCCCATTACCTTTCAATCTGTTGAGGAGCCTAGGAGTAGGAGCTGCGGGTGGTATCGGAGCTACATTAGGTGCTGGAGCTGGTACTGAGTCTGCTGGTGTAAAAGCTGAAGGGTCTCTGGTTGAGCTAAGGTGAGATCTGGCAAGGATTTCATCACTCTGGGACTGTATTGGCTAATCAACCAGAGGCTCAGATACAGAATCCTATGAACTTGTAGTCACCCCGTCAGATATGGGCCTCTTGCCTTTTTCTTTGTCTCCCGGTGGAAGCTCTTACCTTCTCTTCTTTGGCGGGTTTGACCCCCTTTCATTTATTGTGATACCCCGTACTCACTTTCGTGGTGGTATGTCATTGTTAGTCCCCACCATGTCTGCAAAAATATAGAGAAAAAGTTAGAAACTTTCAAACAAAATCAAAGAAAAGTCGTTGCAGACAGACTTGCTAATCCACTCGGCGAGTCACCGAATCGCTTTGGCGAGCTAGATCGGGCTCGCCAAAAGAATTGGCTCTAAAATTCTAGCAAGTCGGCTATGGGAAAGGGCTTTCGGTAAATCGCGGACAGCTTTCAGGGAGCAAGGGGTAGCCTTCCGAAAGTTACAGTGTAAATAGGCTATAGGGGTGCAGACAAAGGGCGATCAAGAGGGCTTTCAGCAAGTTGCCGAATACCCTCGGAGACCTCAGGCTTCTCGCCAAAAGTTACAGAACCCAACAAAACTTAGAGGATGAAATTAAGGGCGAGATAGGGACATTAGGCGAACTACCGAGTGGTTTAGGGAGCTCGACCAAGATCGACAATCAACCCAACGTGCCTATTTCAACCCACCTTCTCGAAATCTACCCCACAGTCCCCGAAAACAAAATCAACACATGCACAACTCAAATTCAAACAATATCCATAACGCCCATTGCTTTGGGATACTTAGACTTCTCCCAGTTTTGCCAAATTTGTCCAATTGACTACCGTTGCCCTGAAGAATGAAGTCACTCGTTCTATCATTGGGCCAATTATGTCAATCGACACAAATACGGGCTACTCAGACTTCACCCATCTAAACCCAATGACATGAAAGCATTACCCCACACAATTTAATTTATTTTAAGGCACATAAATATGGGATTTCAACATTCAAAACATTATGGGTAAGATTATCATATTAAAATAGGCATTCAAACATTCTAATCCTATCAAAGAGGCCCAACACATGACAATACGATAAGTGTAACGACCCAAGAGCACCCCCTAGTTGTTACCGGCGTATTCGACGTCAAAGAGGTCTTATACAAGCCCTTAGCCTTCATCATAGCATGTATCATAGAATAAAATTATGGAAAATTTAAAAATTTTACTTTGGAAGTTCGACTTCACTTCATATATGAAAAATAGAATCTAACTTCATCACAATGTACCATCTGCACATAGAAGTATCGAAAATGGGACTTAGCCCTTACATCAATTAGAAGTCTAGAAATAGGGAAGTACAACAATGTCTTTCAACATAAGCAAAGGACTAAACATAGAAGCTAGATCATATGGTCTCGTCCTCGGACTTGAGGACTCACCAACTTGGGGAAGCAACTCCCAAGTGTCTTGAGAAGTAAGCTTGAATCTTCAACGGCCCGAACCTAAATGTGTGGGGAAAAAGGGAGAAAATATGGGTTAGTACAACACACGTACTAAGTATGGCTACTATGCATAAAAACCATTTGAAACATGCATAAAAGGACATTTAGCCAAAACATGCTTTTTACCAAGTAAATCCAATATGCACACAAAGTAAGCATCATGGTACAACCCAACATAATATCATCCCAACATGTAGACAACCCAAGCAATACTAGTGCAATGCAAAGAATAGAATCCCATAACCCTATTCAAAGCCAAGTATCACATTAAGTAACCTACTTCATGCATACATTCATAAGATCATATTTCATCATAACTTACCATATTCATAATGATCATACATAACATAGCTTCAACATACATAAGTCATAATCATCATAATCATAAGAGAACACTACTACAACCATCTCTTAGGATCCCATAAGTGCAATGTGCAAGAGAAGTCCAATACCCTCCCTTACACTATGTAGAAACCCTCAAGAAAGTCCTATTAATAGTTCACACCTTTCATACCTTCATTTACTTTTACATTAGGGAGATATTGCCATAACCGACATAGACCATGAGAGCTACATGGAATACGGTGTTCTACTCCCATACCGAAATGAGAGGGTTAACACCTGCCTAAGGTGTAACCATTCGTGCATAGCTATATAGGTGGATCCACTAAGCTAAAGTGTTATGTGGGCACATAGTTAAGGGTCAAAGAGATTGCTTCTAGAAACCCTAACTTACTAACGTGGGGGTTTCCATCTCATGAGACAACACATACTGTGGGTAATCCAGACTTGCTAAATGTGAGGAAACCCATGTGGGGAGCCGGACTTACTAAACGTGAGACCCCCATCCCATTTACATGCCCTTTCGGTGCTAAACATCTAATTCCCTTTTGTAATCATCTTTAGTCATCACATAAGTTCACATTAGCCTTTACTAGACTCTTATGTAGACATCTTACCATGATAGCTCATATGTGTTCATAAGTGAGTAACAATCCTTTCACCTCAGAAACATTTGGCAAGTGAGTAAACCTTTCACTTTACATTACATTATAATCATGAGAACTACCTTTCAATCATATAACAATCATACCATAACATACATACATACTTCATAACTAATTCAAGTGTAGAGGGTTTAAGGATGAGGAAACTAGGACATCAACACCACAACAACACATTAGGTATAGCATCATTACAATCTAAGAAATTCACCTTTCATACTTGAGTTCAAAGAAGAACTACCCTTCATACCTTCTTGCCCTCCATAGGACATTCATACCTCAATTACCAATCGGTTCATAATCAATACATAATACAAGGTAATTCATGGAGTAATACATAATCAACATCAATATAAGCAATTAACATATTTCCCTCTTAGCCTTCAAGGCTTTATTCAAAGACTCAACCCTAATTTCATAGAAATTATACATAACCTAGGCTAAAATCATTATCCAAACATGAATTACATAACATCACATTCGATTCATAGTCTTCAATCAATATCCAACTCAACTAGGGTTAGAATTAGGAAAAGAAGGAGAAACATGGGTCTCATGGGGAATTCTTCAAGAAACCACAAATACAACATAAATTCATTCATAATTGTTCATATAACATCAATAAAATTCAGTTTATAATATCAATTTCACTTTAGAAGGAAGACCCACGTTTTTGGATTGAAAACCTAGAAATTGGAGATTTTGAAATTCATCTCGAAGGAGCCTCTTGAGGAAAGAAATCCCAAGAGTGATAAGCAACCATACCTTAGTACAATTTCTTGAGAACTGATGGGAAAAATCGAAACCTTGCTGCCCTAGATGAATCTTGGTCTTCTTCTTCAATGGGGTTCTTAGTTGAGAGAGTTTTGAGAAAGAATGAGTTTTGACTTGTGAGTTTGGTTGTGTGAGTTAAAGTCTTAGGGTTAGGGTCTTATAGTTAGGTTTAGAATGGTAATTAGTTAACTAACCACCCCTATTAACCCTTAATTAAATAACTAACTAAAACTAAGACCCCTAAACTAAAACTAAAAACTTAAAAACTGCCAGGACTTGCGGCCCTCCACCTACGGACCATAGGTGGAGTTACGGACCGTGTTGGTCATCCGTCGTTTGGTACTGAGGCTCCCTTTTGGGGGGGCCAAGTCTCCCATGACTAAGTATGGGATCATGGCCATGACTTACGGTCCGTCGACCAGTCTACGGGCCGTGAGTCTTGGTCTTGTCATTTGCTGCAGTTTTGACAGCTTTTGGGTCCAAGTTTGGGTCCTCCTCAAGGACCCCTAAGGGGGTCCTTGGGGGGGTCGTACCCGGACGTTTTGACCCTATGAACATATACTTACCTAATTTAAACCTTTTTACAAGATTAACCCTTTGGCCTTTTAAAAACCGTCAAGTTCTCACCCATTCGACGACATTAGTTTCGCTCGCCGACCCACTCGGTGACACGCTGAGCAGTCACTTACCTCACCGAGTTTTGCAGGACCTCCTGTAAATCTGGGGGTCCAAACAACAGGCTAGATCGAGATCGATGACCTGGTTAGCGATTCGCCAATAATTTCCTGGGCTCGCCGAGGTTTACAAACTCCAAGTTGAAGTTATCTTGAGTCCAATAGCTGTTTTGGTCAGGGTCACCGACCTCTTCGGCGACACGCCAACCTCTTCGGTGATACGCCGACTGGAACTTTAGCTTGCCAACCTGAATTTTTCAAACACTTCCCACACTTTAACCTGTAAAATCAACACACCATTATTTTAAACTTAAAAACAAATAAATAAAACATGGGTTGCCTCCCAAGAAGCACCTTGGTTAACGTCGTGGCACGATGCAAGTCCACACTCAAATCTCATTCTTGGGGTTGGCCATCGTGTCACTAGGCAAACCCTCATTGGAATGTAAGTAATGGAATGACAACACTTGGTTTATCTGGGCGTCTTGTAGCTGAATAATTATGAAATGGGAGGTCGTTATCTAATTAAGCAGTAGGACATTCTCTTTAATCTCATTCAACACTCTATCTTGTTCTTTGATTTTGTGTAGAATTAGTGAGAGAGCCTCTTCATTTTGCTGACCCTTCTGCTGCTTCATATTTTGACACTCCTAATGTAAAGGCACTTGTCCTTCTTAGACCTTGCCTCCAAATCAATAACTCTCTTGGACAACACATCTAGCTGTGTCAATACTGCAGCCTGTTCTTGGTCTTTCTTTTTTTCCTTATTGGTTTTAATCATGCCATCAAGGATTTTGCTATCACTTCATATGGTTGTTGTATTAAACAACCAGTTAAAAGTGTATCAGCAACACATCTATTTTCCGGACCAATACCTCTATAGAAGCATTCCAGTAGCAATTTATCTGGTATTCCATGAATTTAGGCACTGCTGCAATAATACCTTAAATCTCGGCCACATTTCATGTATACTCTCACCCCCAATTGCTTGAACGTTAGGAGGTCATCCCTAGGATTCAATAGTCTCAAAAAGGGGTGGTCCGTTTGGTAACCATTGTCAACATCCTCACTCATACTCCCAGTTTCAACACACGAACAAGCAAGAAAAAGCCTAAAAATTAAGTAAGTATCACTATAACTAATAAGAACAAAATTCAACTTAACTAAAGATTCTCAAGTATCACCACCACCCGGCAGCGGTGCCATTTTGATTTGACGTATTATTGATGCTTCATCCAATACTAAGCATCAACGATCGTTCAATAGTAATATAACCCAACTAAGTGAGTTGGGGCCGAGTCCCAAGGGAGTGTTTCCTAATCGAGAATTAATGGAAAAGCAAAATCATGCTCAAGTCAATCATAGCTAAAAATATTTATGAAGTAAAACATAATTCAAGTTTAAGGTGACAGAAGTGTCAAATATCAATTGGGAGGTTTTATAGTCAACTAACAACTAGAAACAACAAATAATATGGAAATACGAATATGGAGATGGGATTCTTGGGATGTGATAGGATTATGGGCTAAGGTAAATTACTGGGTAATTGTAATTATTAGTAAATAGTTGTAAATCAGTGAATAAGCTAGACTTTAGTAGGGATAAACTTTCTCTCGAACAATTTACCCCGAATAAAATTGGTTTCTCTCGAACACCAATAAGTAGCAATTAATCACAACCTTCGCTTTAGTCCATTCACTCTCTCGAGCTGAATGTCTAGAAGAGGGTTTAGGATTAACTCTCTCGAGATGAACCCACGACAACCCAATACCCACAGACCATCGAATCAGTAAATTTGATTTTAAAACCTCTCTCTCGAGCAAGCCAAAAACATGAAGTTAAGATTGCATTTGCAACTATAATCCCATTAAGTTCAACCATGATTACTAAACGAAATAACTTTTAAACAAAAAATAAACTATCAATTAAAAATACTCAGCAATTAAATCAACCCATAATAACATAATCACACCCCAAGAATTGAGGTTTTAGCTAGACATAGTAAAAAGGTAGAAATCGATACCGAAATGTGTTTCCATCAATTGGGTACGATTAATATTGTCTTTACAAACGTCTACAATGAATAATCTTCAACACCCACTTCTAATTTCTTAGAAATGAAAATCTTCAAAGCTAAGGAACAATGTCTCCAAAAACTAAGTTCTAAAACTTAACTTCAAAAACTGAATATTTACATTAAAAACTGTGCACCCACATACGTATATAAAAATTCAAATGAGTATTTACAGTTGTCAAAAAATGTGCTACAGAGGACCAGTTGGCGCAGTTAGTCAAGATCGTCGATCCACTCGGCGATCCGCCTTTTAGTCCATTCCATCGCCGTTATGCTTTAGCCTTCAGCATCTTCGCGTTGTGTAAAATTGGGCGATATAGCACTGCATTGCAGAACTGTTCGGCGACTCGTCCACTGCACCTTTACATCGCCGACTTGATTTTACCCTTCAGGGCTTGGCATACTAGAACTTTAGGTGAGAGCAAGGCTGTTCGGCGACTCGCTCAATAGTTTAGGCGATCCTCATGCCTTATATTCTTCATTCTTTCAGATGCCTTGTTCCTTTTTGCTCAATAGTGTTCATGCTTTTTCCCAAAGTCCAAATATTTGAAATTCAACGATTTACAACAGTTATTGGTACAAAATATGCATTTGAGGGCACTAAATCTATTAAAATAAAGCCCTAAATGAGTTCAAATCGTAGATTCATCAACACCCCCAACTTAAACTTTTGCTTGTCCTCTAATAAAACTCAAGTTCAGCAGTTCTGAAAGAAGAAACACAATGTATGATTTTACCCATAGGTTTGCCCTTATTTGCCAATCAACACTTGCATCAGCTTACTCAAGATAAAAATAGGTCTTTTCAAGGCTTGTAACGGGGCTGAGTGCAAAGGTACGGTCATTTAGGTTCAATGGCTTCTATCCTCATGATATGTGGTGTGAACAACACTTCCCTTCCTTTGCCTCATCATTTTCATTCATGCTCACAAGTCATCCCATTATTCATTTTCCATGGTTTGTTGGAAATCCCATTTATTTTTGCAGTTTTAAAACATTATTCCACAACTTTTTCTTTTTCTTTTTTTTTTTCATATTTTTTCTTTGTCATCTCTTTTTTTTCCGAAGGGTTTGATTTTTCTCAAAACATGGGTAAAAGGGGACTTGCTTGCATTCCTTGATTTACCTTCTCTTTTTACCACACCCCCAACTTAGGCTTTTGGACTAAGTTGGCTATTCAAACAAACTACAAATCAGGAGGATTATGGGTAGCAGATTAAGAAAGGTTATGTTTTCATCAAGTTTCTTTCAAGAAATGGTTTAGGCTCAAGGGGTGTTCAAATGGGGTTCACTAACTCCCAAGGTTGGCCACAAAAATAAGTATAATGTCAAATTGTTTCACACTCTTTAAAGTTCCCGAAGATCATCTCAAGAGTTCGTATCACTTTGTCAACCGGACTAACGGGGAAAATTCTAGGTGTCGTCACACATGGTTCACGGTAAGATCATCATAGAAGGCATTGACACCAAAGTCAAACAAAACTCCACGCTTTCGCTAGTGTGCAACGTTCATCACAAGAGACACAATTTGATAATTGGCTAATCACAACGAGATGCAAAAATTTCACATATTGATTATGCAACTTCATTTGGCCTCATCGTAGCCGCGCATTCATTTTTGTTCGATTATGAGAACTATTCAAGTCATCTGTATTGATCAGAACCGATTCTTAAATTTGCAAAGAACAGCCACATGTAAACACATACAAGAGGTGGCACATATTTTCTGGAAGGGTAAAAAATAATTTACAATTAAAACAGGGAGACACAAGCTCAATCATCTGCAAGAACAGTGTAAAAACACAATTATAGCTCAAAACCCAAGTATATACACAAAACATTAATCACAAAAGAAAGGTGGGCCTCACCCCACCACAAATAAAGTCATTTGTCCTCGAATGCAAAAAAAAAAAAAACAAATTATCCACAAGTCAAAATAATGTAAGACAGAGAGGTAGGTAAAGAAGTGAATATGTCTACACAGTCGCTCTATCTGTCTAGGCATCAGTGCCCGGTGTATCAGTCTGTACTTAGGCATCAGTACCCGAAGTCGCCTCAGAAGTAACAGTTGTACCAAATCCAGTAGGAGCTGCCATCGACTTCACAGTCAGCGATTTCTGGACCACCGACTGCATAATCTTCTCCTCAACATCTGACAAGTCTCCATATATGCTCTTCTCTCTAACCTTAAGAAAATGTGTTTTTATGATTGACTTTCCTCATGATGTTGTGCATTGAGTAAGAGTTGTCTATTTGCTTCGTAAGATGAATTGTTGAACATCCTTAGTTGTGCTTTTTGAAGCATATTGCATAAATGCTGTTTGACATGTTGTTGAGCATTCTTTTAGTTTGGAAAAGGTAGGTCCTCCTATAGATATGCGAAATGTTGAGTTTCATGCATAATTGGGTTGATAGATGTAGTTCCTACTTCTTTGTGATGCATTGATTATATTTGAGATAAAGTTGATGTTCCTTCTTTGATTTGTGCATTATTTTGATGTTTCATGCATGATGGGCTGCTAGTCTTGAGTCTTTACTTCCGTAAGGTGTCTAGATCATCATTCGATGATTAATGTTCCCAAGGGGGAGATATTGTAACACCTCGGAAACTAGTAGGCTAAACTAGAGCTTAACGAGAGGGTTAGAGTCATGAATGTACCTCCCTGTACCTAAAAATATAGGGTTTCATGTTAGAACGTCAAGGTACGAACCCCAAGGACCAAGCATGGGTCCTTGAGAAACACCGTAGAAAGTGGCCTGGAAAGTAACCTACGGATGGGGGACCTTTTCCCCGTTGGTCCAACTATGCCCCGTGTGTCTAGACCAAGAAAAAGGCCACAGACACCCACCCAGATTTCACATGCACACCACATAGGTCCATCCATAGATCATGTTCGTGGGGTCATTTGTGGTCTCATGTAAATGGTTTTGAGGAATTAGTTAGGGGCACTTTGGGGATTTCTGGTTTTAATTAATATTAAGTTGTGTTGTTTTAGCCTAAATTAAACCACCTATAAAAGAATTTTGACCCTTAAATTAAGTCAACACAAATTATTATTTCTAAATTACCAAAAGAAATCATCCTCTCCAAAAATTCTCTCTCTAGAACATCAAGAAAGAAGAAGAAGGAAGTTGGAACTAGTGTTTGAAAGAGCAAGGTTTCTACTCAAATTCTTGGTGATTCATAGCTAAGGTATGGTAGCACTTAATCCATGGATAGTCTTCATCCATGGAATCCCTCCAAATTCAATTTCAAAGCTAGTAATTCCCCAAAAGTTAGGGTTTGACTCCAAACTCATGGATTCGTTTCAAAATCATGTATAATGATCGAATTATGTTATATTATGTATAAATTGATTACTTTCTATGATTTTATCTTTAATTCCCCAAGAATCCATGAATTCCTCCTATTTCCAAATTATGATCTTGACATGTGGGTTTGTTGATGATAGATGAGTATTATGGGATTATGTATGTAGTGAATTGATTACTTGAATTATGACTACATCCATGTCTAATGTAGTAATTCTAGATGTATTGATTTTATATGAGCTTTGACCCTTGAAAAGGGAAATATATGATATTATGCATGTTTTATGTTTAGTTATGTATATGCTTTAAGAACACCTTGAGGGTAAAGTGATTATGTTTATGATCTCTTTGTGTGTTGTTGAAAGGATATTCTAATTTACACGCCTATGTATGAGTATGATATGATGTTGGAGGTTTTCTCACAATATGATGGTTCTATTGTTTAAAGGCTATTCTAACCTACTGAATCTATGAGCTATCTTCTGAATTATGTTGGATCGATTATCACGAAAATCTTCCATAAATATGAACTAAGTCAAGACTTATATGTAATCCATGGGAAGTAATGCTTAGCACCGAGTGGATATTGACTATAAGATGGAAGCCTTTACACTAGTCGAGTTCGGCTTCCCAATGGGACCTTTTACACTAGTTGAGTCCGGGTTCCCAACGTATGTATCTCATAAGATTGAGACCTTCTAAATTAGTTGAGTCCGGGTTTCTTGTAGAAATCTCCTTATCCCATAAACTATGTGCCCTCATAGGTATTTAGGTAGTGCATCCATATAAGCTAAGAGTATGGATCTACCTTATGCAAGTATGACAACCCTTTCGGTGTGGGTAACAAGGGATTCCATGTTAATCTCACATGACAACAATATGAACAATAATATGAATTATGAACTATGGTTACTCAAGAAGCTTTACTTAGCATGGGTGGGATTTATGGGGTCTTATTCATGCATTGCACAAGTATGCTTTGAGGGTACTTATGGTATGTTTCTCTTATGTTATGATGATCTATATGTTGATTATGCTTATGACTTATAATTTTTCACTATCTTCAACATGATGTTTCAACTTAGTAAATTGTATGCATTCAAATGAATTGTTCCTTTTAGCATGTTATAAAGGTTTTTATGCATTGCTATCATACTTGGTGCATTTTTGTCTAACACCTAGTTATCCTAAATTTTCCCCAAGTGTAGGGTCCAGTTCTCAAGGTGGTCCTCATCGTGGCTAAAGCATAGATTAGCTTATTTCTCCTAGCTTGTTGGTGAATCCTCATGATTCCAGGATGGATTTGTTCACATAGAAGTTTCATTTATTGTATATCCATTTCAGACTATGTTGTATGGGCTGTGACCCTATTTCATTCATGTATTGTAATAGATGGCTATATTGAGACAAGTCTAGAATTCCACTTTCCTTTATGAAAATTTTTGACTTGAAATGTGTTTTTACTCCTTATTGTTCTATGATTATGTTATGATATGCTAAGTGGCTTGCATGGTGCCTTTCGGGGGTTCTGTGTGCCTTGTTACACCTAGGGGGTACCCCTGGGTTGTGTCATTTATTCACTTGAATTAATCTATTACAAGCATCAATTGAAAATATCTAATCTAGGATTAAATTTCAAACCTTGTCTCATAAATTAACTTAATGCTAAATAACTAAAATCCATGAATGAGTAGCAGAAAATAGAGCTGGACATTTGACCCACTAAACTAAATTAACACCTAACTCTACAATCACACCCCTAAAAATGGGGTTTTAGACAAATACTATTAAAGGAAAATATTTTGTACCCATTATGTTTTCATTAATTAAAGTTTTGATAATCAACAGTAATCTTGAACACCAACTTTGAATTAAACCCTTAATTGAAAGATTGTTCATAACCCCAAAATGAAGAGATGTGTAGAAAGAGTCTATTACTCTATATTAAAACTAGAATGGATAAAAGATAAACGTTGAGCTAACAAAAGATATATTTTCTCTGTACTTTGGGCTATTTATAATTTCCCTAATAATAAGTACAAAAGTCCATGCGTGACATGATTGGTGAAATTAGTCGGTCTCGCCTACATGATTCGGGCAATCGTCGTTTAGTACTTCAACTCAATCTTTCTTGGCTTCAAGATTCAGGTGTTTGAAACTCAGTGGAAAACTCGATTAGGACAGCCGTCCATGTTTGTCCAATCATGGATTACCACCTATGCTCATCCATTCAGCCTTTTTTTAAACTCAGAAGTCAGTCACCTCTGGCAATGGAACTCTTATCTCATCCAACTTCTTTTGCGATTCATCGTTTACAGTTTTCATCATAGGCTTGCCTTGAATATTTTCGAAAGTGAACACTGTCACTTTAGGCGAGGACAAACCTTTTGGGAAATCTACCTATTGTGCTAGGAAATCCTCAGCTGTGAGTTTTGATGAATAACGTTTCAAGAACACCTCATCCAATTTTAGGTGTAAACGATCGTTAATCAATATAAAACCCAACAAATGAGTTAGGGTCGAACCCGCAGGGAGTGGTACGTGTTCAAAGTTCAGTTATGAAGTATAAATGTGTTCTAGCTAGCTATAGGAATAGATATTATCGATAAAAGACATATAAACAAGTCAAAAGGATGAGACAAATGTCAAATGGAGGGGTTTTGGTTTGTAATTTTCAACTACAACGCATTTAAACAATGATAAAATAATAATAAAGAGAGGAATTCTCGGGATGTGATCAATTCTAGGAAAATTTCAGTTTATGGGTAATGGAAATTTTTAATAAATAGCTTATTATCAGTGGGTAGGCTAGACTATAAGTGAAATAGCCTTCTCTTGACAAGTATTCCCCTTCGAGCGATTTCTTTCAAACATCAACAAGCATATCAATTAAAAACAGCCCACAACCTTCATACATTTTTCTCTCGAGCAAGATTGGTAGGATTGGGTTTAAAATTCACTCTCTAGAGTTGAACCCAAATCAACCCAATACCTATAAACCATTAATCACAAGCCTTAGTCACAAAACTTCTCTCTCGAGAAAGTTAAGAACACAAAATTAGATTTACATTTGCAACTACAATTCATAAATTAAACCTCAGTTAATTATTAAACTCACTTCAATATAGAATTTAAATTGGTAATAAGCAATACCCATAATGTAATTCAACCCATCATAACATGATCACACCCCAAGAATTGGGGTTTAAGCCAAAAATCATAAAAAGAAAAAAACAGTTACCAAATCGATTATCCATCATTTGGGTTAGAGTATTCAAGCCTTTACAATGCTCCAATATGAAGAAAACTCGTAAGCCACTTTCAAAATCTCCAAATTGAGACTCAAAAATCCTTCAAGTTTACTGGGAAACTATTCTAAAATGTTAGTAAGTTAAATCTGGAAAAAACCTCCCCAATTAACTGTTAAAAAATCAATTTATAGTTGCCAAAGCCTAGCCACAAAGGGCCATTAGGCAAGGTAAGTCCGGTTCACCAAATGCCTCGGCGAACCGCCTTTTGCTCTCTTCTATTGCCTTTTTGTATTGACTCTCAGCATCTTCAAGTCCTGTAACTTTGGGAGATCTATCTTGTCCTCGCAGAACCACTCAGCGGTTTACCAACTACCCCTTTCCTATCGCTGACTTGGTTTCTTCCCTCAAGGCTGGCACTTTGGAACTTTCGGTAGACTGAAGAGCCACTCGGCGAGTCGTCGAGTGGTCTTGGCGATCGCCAGGCTCGCCTTTCTCCATTTTTTCTTCTTGTTTTATTCCTTTTTGAATGTTAGTGTCCTTTCTTTGCTACTTAATCTACATTCCAGAAAATCGAGGCTTTAACATTAGTTTATGGTACACATAATGCATTTGAGGACACTAAAATTGTCAAAACAAAGCCTAAATGAGTCCAAAAAAGGACTCATCAACACCTCCAGCATAACCTTTTGCTTGTCCTCAAGTGAAACTCATGATCATCAGTTCAAAAAAAGATTTCTTAAATAGTACCACATAAGACTCAATCATGAATGTGCACAACAAGGTTCAAACTACTCATGCAATGATCAGTTGTCCACTCAAAGATTAAAATTGTGACTCGCCATTATCAAAGATGCTCAAGTTCACAATACTTGCTTCAAATACAAGTTCAAGCTCAACAAAGGTACTCAAATGCCCTCACAACAAAGATGATTCCATATTCACACACAATTCTACAACAATTCAAGGATCCAGAATCACATACAACTCTCACACACACAAAGATGAACACATTCATGACTTCACCCATAAGTTTGCTCTTATTTTCCAATCAACATTCGTTTCAGCTCACCCAAGATCACAAAGGTATTTTTAAGGCTTGTAACGGGGCTGAGTGTCAAGGTATGGTCATTTATTCTTAGTGGCTTCTACCTTTATGAATCGTTGGTTGAACATCACTTTCCTCCTTTTCTTTAACATTTCAAGCATGCTCATAATCCATCCCATTATTCGTTTTTATATGAACTACCGGATACCGCATTTCTTTTGCAACTTCCACTACTTTATTTCACAACTTTTTCATTCTTCTTCTTTGTTTTCTTCTTTTCTCTTTTTTTTTTTACATGGAGGGGTTCCATCTTTTTCAAAACAATTACTCAAAGGAGAATTTTTCACACTTCATGACTTTCCTTCTCTTTTCACCACACCCCCAACTTAGGCTTTGGCCTAAGTTTGCTATTCTTACTAACAACACTTCATGAAAGTTATGGGTGAATGGATAATGATAGGTCTCAATTGTTCAAATTTCTTCCAAGAAAAGGGTAAGGTTCAAGACGGTTCATGCAAGGTTTACACATCTCACAAGGTTGGCCACATAAGAGGTATTTTTTCAAATTGTTTCACTCTTCAAAATTGTTGCTTAAGATTAATTCAAGTGCTTACCTCACTCAGTCAACCGGACCAACGGGAAAAAATCTAGGTGTCATCACACACAATGTTCAAAGTAATCTCATCACACAAGACATTGACACCAATATCAAACATAACTCCACACTTTAGCTGGTGTGCAATGTTCATCACAAGAGACTCATTCGATAATCGGCTAGTCACAATGAGATTCTAAAAGTTCACACATTTTCTAAGCAGCTTCATTGGCTCATCGAAGCCGCACATTAATTTCGTTCAATTAAGAGCAATACTCAAGTCATCGGTATTGATCACAACCGACACTCAAATTTGCACAAGAACAGCTACAATCACAAACAACGGAGGTGGCAAAATTTTAAAATTTGATCCTAAACCATTATAATTTAAAACTATAGGCTATAAGCTAAAACATCCACAAAATTAGGATCAAAACACATATATAGATCAACAAAACAAAATATTCACAAACAAAACAAAATCACAAGAGGTAGGTATTGAAATACCTCACCCCACCTACAAAAAATGTAGTTTTCCTCAAATGCAACTAAAAAAACATAAATTATCTCAAAGTAACAGAGAGGGATGTGAAAATCATCATGGCTACTTGGTCACTCTATATTTCGATGCATCAGTACCCGAAGTATCACTTTGAGCTTGGGCATCAGTGCCTAGTATCTCATCAACTATAGCTACACTAGAACTTGCCACAAAAGTATCCCTCAAGGAGGTCTGAATAGAAGTATGTACCATAAGCTTCTCTACCTCAGTCAAGCCCTCAAACACAGTCTCCTCCTGAACACCAAGCTACTCCTCATCAGTCTCAGGCTCGGACTGTGTAGTCGCATCATCATATCTAACCTCAGCTCCGGTGGTAGATGGAGGCACATAGGAAAGATCTGTAATATATGTGCTCAAGTCATCAATGATCTCCACAGTCCCAAAAATAAGAAAGATATCAGTAGACTTCAGCTGGTCCACATTCTTTCTCAACTCCGCAATCGCGGCATTTAAGGATGCCACCTCATGCATAGCTCCCTAATATCTCTCACACATCTCTATCCTTGCCGTGAGGGCCTTAATAAAATCTTTGAGAAGTGTTAATGCAGCAGTGAGAGCTCTCTCAATCATCTCAGGAACCGTGGCCTCTAGCATGGAGGCACACACATTAGCAGAATAGGCTAGGTGCCCCATTTGTAGCAGCATGGCCTGGGTGAGTAGTGGTTGAGATGGAGAAGTGCTAGCAACAACTCTAGGAGGTAGAGGCTTATGGGTACTCGCCTCTTATCCTTCTTACTTTTGGATCATGGGTAGTCGCCCCTTGTACAACATAAATCATAGGAAGATGGGTAGTTGCCTCTTCTTCAACTTCAAAGAATAAGGGTAGTCACCTCTTATTCTATTCTATGGAATATTGATATCGCCTCACATCCTTCATCATATTAAATGGGTATTTGCGTCATGTTTTCTAACTTAAGAATATGGGTAATCGCCTAATATAGAGGTCATGTGTAATCACCTCGAGCCTCGTTAATTTCATAGTCTTTCATCTTAGATTTATTTTAGGTGAGCAATCCTTTCAACCTAGAATCATTCAATGTGAGATAGCCCTTTTACATTCATACATATTAATCATTTGGGTAAATCCCTTCCATAACAATCCTATCAAAAATCTACAATTCATACATAAGTATTGCTCTCAAAGCCATTATTATCATAAAATCATCATTTATGCTTCAATCTCAAATCAATTCATAATGTACCTTATTAATCCTATAAGAATACATCTACATCCATAATTTCTCGTTCCATAGCATAAATCCCATTTACATCTATTTCATCTTAAAAAAACTTATTAGGAATTCGTACATGGAAATTCATCATAAAAGCATTGAATCCACTCAATACATGCATAAACAATGATGATTCACTCAACTGAATCAACAATCGTGAAGACCCACAACTTAGAAATAACTTTAACTCAAATTGAGGAATTCTACTTTTCAATTGGGGAGATCTTAGAGGATTTATGGATGCAAGTATTACATGGATGAAAAGCTATCATACCTTGATATCAAAGCCTATAAAAGCTTGGGGGAAGGAGACTTGACCTTGAGCCATAGTGTAAAACCCCAGATTCAAAATAGAGAGCATAGCATGTTAGAAGATCAAGGTGCCACCTCACAAGGACAAACCATGGGTTCATGGAAGGGCACCAAGAAAACTGCGTAGGGGAGTAACCACGCCATGACCCACGCTCCGTGGATAGGTCTATGGCTCATGGCTAGGGGAACCGTAGGTGGCCAAAAGTCTTTGACTAGACCACGCATGACCAGGACGGACCGTAGGTCCATTCACGGTCCGTCAAGGGGTCTCATGGGTAGAGGCTAGGCAACTTAGTTAAGGGCACATGGGTCTGTTCTGATTTTAATTAAATCAATGTGGTGTCATTTTACCTAAGTCTAGAAAACCTATATAAATATTTTTAACCCCCAAAATCCCCCATTCAAGTCATTCACTCAAATCCTAGAAAAAAACCTCAAACTCCTCTCAAATATTCTCTCTTTAGAAGGTAGAAGAATAAGGAAGAAATTGAAGCTAGGTCTAGGTCAAGTCTTCCAATCTTCAAGCTTTTGTGGGATTTGTGACTAAGGTATGATGGCTTTTCATCCATGGAATCCTTCCTCCCATGGAGTCCCATAAAATACCCCAATTGTGAAGTCTAAATCCCCAATTCTAGTGAGGGTTTCTTCCAATGTTGTGGGTTATGATGAATATTGATCCAATTAAGTGGATTATTATTGTTTATGATTGAATAGATAGTATTACATGTTTTTAGGATGAAATTATATGTACCCATTCCTATTTGACGAGTTTCACCTAGAATTGATAAATTAAGGTTGATGCTTTGAAGGGAAACTTTATGGGTTTAGATATCTCCTTATACGATTGATGATTAGAATTTTTTGATATTGAAGCATATATGATGAATATGAAGTTAATTTCTTGAGAGTAAAGCATAGATGATGATCATGATTGTGGAGGTCAGTACTCATGATCTTAAAGTAAGTAAGCCAATAGGCAAATACCCATTAGCCTTTGTAACTAAGGCTAGGAGGTGGATCCCCATGTCTTCAAAAGTATGTACAAATAATGTGACTATGTTATGAAGATGATTATCGTTGAGTCTTGCTTGATATGCCTTCCACGAGGTAAGCATTACTAGAGGGGAATGACCCAAGTCTTGAGTAAGGTTAAGTAGAGGTTGCTTGTGAATTATTCCTCATTTATTATGATAATGACTTATGTGCTTTATCATGTTTATGTTTTATGTTGAATAACCATTATGTTTATGTTGTTTATGATAGCTATCATATTTAGTACATGTTTGTATTAACACACTATTGCCCATATTTCTTATCAAAATGTTGGGTCCGACCACATTGATTCTCACACTTGTGCCTTGGTTCATAGTTGATGAATGAGTGAATATTTTGTGAGTCCTCATTGTGTTCGAGGATGTGATCACCATTTCCTTATGTTTCTTTCTTTAATGTTAGGACTATTGTATGGGTGGTGTCGCAAGATTTATTCATGTTGTTTAAATGGTTTGAGACAATCGTATTAGACTTCAGCTTGTTTTAGAAAGATTTGATTGTTTTGAAATGATTTAAATTTCTACATAATTTTTACTACATTGTGTTATGATATGCTAAGTGATTTGTATGAGACCTCTGTAACACTCCGAAAACTAGCAGGCTAAACCTGAGCTTAACATGAAGGTTAGAGTCCTAAATGTACCTCTCCGTACCTAAAAATATAGGGTTTTATGTTAGAATGTCAAGGTACGATGCCCAAGGACCAACCATGGGTCCTTGAGGAAAAATCATATGAGGCTGTCTGGTAGTGACCCACTGAGGTGACCCACACCTTATGGGTTAGCCAACGCACCGAGGGTGAGGGGTCGTGGGTCAAGATATGAAAATCAAGAGACAAAACCTCAACCCACGATTCACTAGCACTCCATGTAGGTACATCCACGGACTGTGGTCGTGAGGTCGTGGGTGAGGTCTGAAACTGCAATTTTGCAGTTACACTTGGGGCAATATAGGGTTTTCCTGTTTTAAGTAATATTAAGTGACGTCATTTTACACTAAATTAGAGTAACTATATAGTGATTTAAGACCCCTAAATTAAGTCATCTTCCTGATTATTCCAAATCCTAAAAGAAAGACCCAAATCGTCTCCAAAAACTTTCTCTCTAGAACTCCAAGGAATAAGAAGAAGAAAGGTGAAGCTAGGGTTGAAGGAGCAAGGTTTTCGACTCAATTTCATTGGAATTCATAGCTAAGGTATGGTAGTCCTTCATCCATGTATAGTCTTCATCTATGGAGTTCCTCCAAACTTAATATTCAAAACTACTATTTCCCCTACAAGTTAGGGTCTGACACCAAGTCATGGATTCCTTTCAAAAATGATTATGTTTATTTAATTACTTTAAATTATGATTGAATTGATGTTTTATTATGGTTTTATGATGAAATCTCCTAAGAATCCATGAAATCCCCATATTCCCAACTTATAACCTTGTGATGTGGGTGAATTGTATAAACATGAGTATTATGAGATTATACTTATAGTAATTGAACTAATTGAATTATGTTATTATCCTTGTCTAATGTAGTGATTATAGATGTGTTGATTGAATATGATCTATTGTCCTTGAAGGGAAAAGTACGAGAATTATGCATGATTATGATGGTTATGGATATGCTTTAAGAACACTTTGAAAGTAAAGTGGATATTATTATGATCTAGTTGATGTGTTGATTGGAAGCTATCCTCATCTACACACTTATGTATGAATATGATATGATGTGAAAGGTCTTCTCACAGTATTATGATTCTATTGTTGAAAGGTTATTCTCACCTATTGAATCTATGAGCTATAGTGTGAATTATGTCAGATTTAGTGTCAAGACATTCTTCCATTAATATGAACTTAATTCAAGACTTAATATGTAATCCATGTGAGTTAATGCTTAGCACTGATGAGTCCGAGTTTTGGACTCATTTAGGGCTTTGTTTTGTTAAATTTAGTGTCCTTAAATGTTTAATTTATGAAATGAACAGATGTGTAAACCTTGACTTTTAGGTATGTGGATTGAAGAGCAAAGCAAGGACAGTATCAGGAAAAAAGAAACAAAACAAGCTAAAGATGGGAAGAAAAGCAAACCTGAAGATCTCCAAGAGCACTCGACGAATCGCTGAGTTGCCCCTAGCCTGCATAATTATACAGTACAATGTGCCTAAAGCAAGAGAAATTTGGGAGAACGTTACCCCAAATTGGTGGGTCGCTGAACTGATCGGTGAAGCAGGATTGTACCGCTGAATGCACTAAACAAGACAAAAATGAAATTGAATTGGAGAGCCAAAGGACTAAAGGGCGGATCGCAGAAGTGATCGATGATCCCGACGTAGACCGCCTAAAGTTACAGTGCATGATGGATAAAAACATGAAGAAAGAAAGTGATGGGCAAGGGCAATTGACAAGTCGCCAACTGGTCGGCGAAGCTCCACTTTCCTCGCCGATCAACCCCAAAAATCCGCATCTCAAATCAATATAAATTAATATTTGGAAGAGAGAGAAGTCATATACTCATTGTGGAACAAAATAGAGAGAACAAAAACAATATTCTTGTTGATTTTAAACAATTTTGGTAAGAGATTTGAATTGGGTGTTGTAATAGAAAATATTTTATTAATATTAGAACTTTGAAAATCAATACGCTGCTATGGAACATGTATTAGGTACTGAATTTTTTTCTTTTATGATGATTAGCTCAAACCCCAATCTTGGTGGTTTGACAATGTGATTAATTGCTGAATTTGGCTTGATGGGTGTTAGTCATTATCAATTATAGTGCTAAGTCAAAGTGGGTCTGACTTATTGTGGTTGTTTAATTTCTCTATTGTATGTTATTTCTGTATGATTTAGTGTTTTATGCTTGCTTGAGAAAGAAGTGTAAAACTAAGGTGATAAGTTGGCACTCGTAGTTATTGGGTCATGGTGAGTTTAACTCGAGAGAGTGAATCCAAAGATTCATTCTATGTATTCAGCTGGAGAGAGTGGATGTACTGAGGTTGTGGGCTGGTCTCCATGTTTAAACGAGGTAGTTGTTAAAGAGAAAAGTACCTTAACTAAAGTTCATCTTACCCACGAAGAGTTAGTACTTTTGGTTATCAATTAACACCCATTGAGTTGAGTTTAGCAATTGGTTGGTCAATCCCCCAAGTATCATTCTCCTATTTGATTATTCCTAATTAATTGTTGAGGTTTATTTCTTATCTAAAACCCCTTACCCTGACAATGATGTCATCCTTCTAATTTTATGAATAGTGTATGATAATCTCTATTTCTTCAGCTACAAAAATCAAATTTTTAACTTCATACTTGAATTCAAAATAAAACTGCTCCCTGTGGGATCAACCCAAACTCTCTTTTTGGGTTTATACTGCTTCACGATTGTCTAAACCTAGTATCGGATGAGGTGTAGTTGATACGTTAATCAAAATGGCACCGCTGCCGGGGAATGGTGTTGTTTATAATTATCTCATCAAAGTTTAATTTGTGATTTTGTTGGCTGTAGTTGAATCAATTTAATTTGTGTGTTTGTCTTGGCTGTATTCAACAAAAGAGGAAATGAGTGAGGATGGGATCAAGGGTAGCCATATGGGCCACTAAGATGATGCTGACAATTTTAGTAGTGTAAATAACCCTATCCAATTGGGTGGAAATAGTGCAATATGTCTACTGTCAACAGAAGGGAATGTTATATTCCATGTTTCTGGCACAACTCTCCATCTCTTTCGAATGAAGGGACTTTATGGAGGGTTGGCTCACTAAGACCCGCAAGAGCATGTGCATAATTTTATGGATGTTTGTGGTCCGTTCTCATTCAAGAACGTAACACAAGAATCAGTCCATCTCAGGTTGTTCCCATTATCTTTGAGGGTTGTAGCTAGTGAATTGCTAGCTGAGTTACCGATGAATTCTATCACATCTTGGGATGAGCTTACCATGGCGTTCAATGTGAGATTCTTTCCACCGTTGATGATGATGAAACTCATAGACAACATTCAAGGTTTTACGCGATTGAAAGGTGAACCAATCCACGAAATGTGGCTGAGGTTTAAGAAGCTACTACTTCAATGCCCAACGCACAGACTTCCTAACAATGTGATCCTAGAATACATCTATCGAAGTCTTAACTCAGTAAACAAAGGAGTAGGTGAACAAGTAGTTCGAGGTGGAATAATGTTGCAATCGTTTGAGGTACCTTCATTTCTTCTTAATGACATAAAGAAAATAATTCAAGCATGCTACACTCAAAAAGATTAAGTTTCGCCGTTTTGCTTTAGGATGACTCAAGAATAGCTTCATAAAGAAAGAGAGACCGATGAGAACATCAGTAAGATGTTATCCCAAAATAGAGCTGCTACAAAAAACAAGTGTTAGAAAATGTGGACAAACCCGAAGAAGCAATGGGAGGGTTTAGAGCTGAGGAGGGTTCTTCTTCAAGTTACTTAAACCTGGGGGAGAATCAAGGCTTGAACTTTCACAGAGTTGAGGAGGGTTTCAACCCAAGCTACTTGACGCGGGGTGGGAATCAATGTTGGAACTCTCACAAAGAAGATGAGTTCAGACGATGCTATCAAGAAAGGGCCGAAGAAAGTGACAATTGAAAAAGAGAAGATGATCACACACAATCAAGTGATAAGCAAAACTCAAAAGGGAATGCAAGTAGTCTCAGAGTGGATGATTTGTTGTCTCACATCCTTGACAAAGTTGAGGGCTCGGATGACTTGCTAAAAGGGATGAAACCTGATTTCTTGTCATTGAACAATAAAGTGAACTTTTATGCTGCTGCAATCAAGAAAATTGAAGGTCAACTGAGTGAACATTTAGCACAATTGGAACCAAATGTATTGGCGAAAGGCGAAGCTGTACACATAACAAACTTGATGGAGGATGGTGACAAAAATCTAGTTGAGGTTACTCGAAGTGGAAAATTATTGGTAGGTGATATAAAGGGTGATGATGAAAAGAAAGCTCATGAAGAAGAAAAATATATTAATGAAGAATAGATTGCCATCCAAAAAAGCCTTGCAAAGAAGCTACAAAAAGATAAAGGAAATAGAACCTCAATCCCAAAATTAGTGAAACCTCTTCCCAAAATAACCCCTCCTTTTCCCCAACGTCTCAAGAAGAAAAATAAGGATGAGAAGTTCAAGAAGTTTTTATCCGTGTTCAAGACACTCTCTATAAATCTACCATTAGTTGAAGTCTTGTTGGAGATGACGAGTTATGCCAAATTAATGAAGGAGTTAGTCAAAAAGAAAAGAAACTTGGACTTCGAAACAATTGAAGTTTCTCATAGTTGTAGTGCAATTATGACTAATGAGATGATTAAAAAGAAAGAAGATCGGGAGCATTCACTATCGGTATGCTCCAATTTTCCAAAGCTCTATGTGATTTGGGGGCAAGTATAAATCTAATGCCCTATGCAATCTATAAACAACTTGGGCTAGGTGAACCAAAATCCACAACAATGAGGCTTCTGATGGCAGATTGGTCGATCTATTACCCCGTAGGGATACTCTATGAGATCTTGGTAAAGGTTGACTGATTAATCTTTCCAGTTGTTTTTGTCAGCCTTGTTTCCGAGATTGATGCTGAAATTCCCATTATTTTGGAAAGACTATTCTTAGCAACCGGAAGAGCACTAGTGGACATTGAAAGTGGGGAATTGAAGTTCTGGATGAACGAATATGAATGCAACTTTAATGTGTAAGTCAATGAAGAATCCAAGCAATATTCATGTAGTTTCGACAATTGATGTAATTGATGAAGTAGTGGCTAGTGTAAGCCATTTGATGTTTATGAATAAGCCGCTTGAGGCAGTGCTTGCAAACTATGATGAGACCGATGTCCAAGGTTACGATGAGGTGGTAGCTTTCCTTTGGGGATTAGGGGAATGTCCAAAGAATCCATTTAAGCTGGATATTAATCTAAAAAATCAAGAAAATCCTCCCTCAAAGCCATCAACGAAGGAACCACCAAATCTAGAGTTGAATATAACACCCTGTATATCTAATGACCTAAGCTAGAGCCTAACATATAGTCTAGTGTCCTAAAAAAGGTTAACGTCAAGATAACAATCATAAAATGACCTCTCTAAGTTAGTACTAAAGTTGTTAGTCCGTAAACGTCAAGATAACAATCATAAAATGACCTCTCTAAGTTAGTACTAAAGTTGTTAGTCCGTAAACGTCAAGGCATGTCCCCCCAAGGACCCCCCCCCCCCAAGGGTCCTTGATGAAGTCCAAGGGGCTGCTAAAAGTCTGTCCAAAAATAGCTTGATCCACGAACTAGGGGACCATGAGGCGACGTATGCCTCACGCCCCGTAGCTAGGAGTGATAAGTCAAAACTTAATCCCCTCACATGTCCCCCAATTTCTATAGCCTCAATAGCATTCAACGCCTGACCTCCCCAAGGGTCGTTAAAATTTAAAAAAAAAAGAAAAAAAGCATTCAACGATGGTGTAGTAGGGTCTGTGAACCGACTCACGCCCGGTTGAAGGGTCTCGTGTGTTGAGACTTAATCTCTTAACCTTCACCTTGATGTTCCCCTCTCTGATCCAAATGTGAGCCACCAGCACGGGGCGTCAACCCACCTACGGACCGTAGGTGGTTTGCCAAAAAAGCTGGTGCAAAATTAGCTAAGGTTTAAACATTTCAATAATTTCCTAATTAATTAAATAAGGGTAAAGACGGTTATTATTAGTTATATTAAGTATATTAAAGTAATTTTAAGTATTAAAACAAGTTATTTAGCTCACAACTCAAACTCAAACCCACTTCCTTCTCAAAATATTCTCTCTCTAAAACTCCATTGAAGAACAAAGAAGAAGCTCAAGCTAGGGGTTAAAGATTAATCCTTTTCACTCCAATTTCGTGGGGAAAACATCAAATAAGGTATGGCAGTCTTGATTCATGGAACATTTTTCTTCATGAATCCCTTTAAACTGTAATTTCAAAACTTATAACTTGTTCAAAAACTAGAGTTTTGATTCTAACAATGGGTTCTTCCTAAAAACGATTTCATTGTGTTAATTGTTTTATATTATGGATGAATTGATGTTTAATGGTGATATTTATTGTAAAACTCCACATGAACCCATGTACACACACATGACCCCAATTTCATAAATTTTGATTGGAGTATTGATGCAAGATGATTATTGTGAATTGTATCTATGTCAATCTAGTTATTGAATCTTGTTTTATTCATGCCTATTGTTGTATATTTAGGTGAATTTGCGAGATATGATTCATGACCTTGAAAGGGGTAAATTGCTAGGGTTTGTACATATTGAAGAAAGTTGTGTATAACCTATTAATTCACATAAAAAGTAAACATCCTATGACTAATGTGTAAAGTTTGGTATTGTTGAAAGGTTGTTCTTCCCTTATCCTTACACTTGATGATGCATGAATGGTCTAGGATGATGATGATGTTATTATGTTGATTGAAAGTCTATTTCTCATGAAAACACTGTCCATGTAATGTGAAAGTTATACTCATGTACTAATGTTGATTCTAAGGTTGAAAATACATTCACCCCTTTAATGAATATTTAAGCCATTTTGATGGATTATATTGAACGAAGGTGCAACACCTTGGAAATTCTATGACTTAAGTTAGAGCCTCACCTCGTGAATAATGACTTAAAAATAGTTAAAATGATGTTTCTAAACATAAATAAATGCAATTGACTTTGTTTGGAAGACTAAAAGTCTAAACGTCAAGAAACGACCACGACATCCGGAAACTAGAGAAGAATGTGTTGTAGTGTGTCCTTAGGTTTTGGGCAGGTTTGGGAGTGTCGGATGATGGTATAATCTTGTCAAAATTTTTAAATTAGGTAAATATCTATTTTTAGGGTCAAAACTTTCGAATACAATACCCCGAGGCCACCCTAAGGGACCCCGAGGAGGACCCCAACCTTGGCCAAGCAAACTATGGGTCTTCTTTCTAAAGTGAAATTGATGTTATAAACTGACTTTGACTGATGTTCTATGAAAACTTACTGATGAATATGTTATATTGGTGGTTTCTTGAAGAATTCCCCATGAGACCTATGTTGCTCCTTCTTTTCCTAATTCTAACCCTAGTTTATGTTGGATATTGATTGAAGAATATGAATTGAATGTGATCTTATGTAATTCATTTTTCTATGATGATTCTACCCTAGGTTATGTATAATCTCTATGAAATTAGGGTTGAGTCTTTGAATGAAGCCTTGAAGGCTATAAAGGGAATGTGTCAATTGCTTATATTGATGTTGATTATGTTATTATTTCATGAATTGCATTGTATTATGTATAGGTTATGAATTTCTTGGTAATTGAAGTATGAATGTCCCATGATGGGCAAGAAGGTATGAAGGTTGGATTTTCTTTGAACTCAAGCATGAAAGCTGAATTACTTAGAATGTAATGATGCTTTACCTAATGTGTTGTTGTGGTGTTGATGACCTAGTTCCCTCATCCTTAACCCTCTACACTTGAATTAGCTATGAAGTATGTATGTATGTTATGGTATGATTGCTATATGATTGAAAAGTAGTTCTCATGATTATAATGTATTGTAAAGTGAAAGGTTTACTCACTTGCTAAGTGTTTCTAAAGTGAAAGGATTGTTACTCACTTATGAACACATACGAGCTATTATAGTGAGATTTCTACATAAGAGTCTAGTAAAGGCAAATGTGATGAAATATGATCTTATGAATGTATGCATGAAGTAGATTGCTTAATGTGATACTTTGCTTTGAATAGGGTTATGGCGTTCTATTCTTTGCATTGCACTAGTATTTGTTGGGTTGTCTACATGTTGGGACGATATTATGTTGGTTTGGACTATGATGCTTACTTTGTGTACATATTGGATTTACTTGGTAAAAAGTATGTTTTGACTAAATGTCCTTTTATGCATGTTTCAATGGTTTTTATATATAGTAGCCATACTTAGTATGTGTGTTGTACTAACCCATATTTTCTCCCTTTTCCCCAAACATTTAGGTTCGGGCAGTCGAGGATTCCAACTTACTTCCCAAGACACTTGGAGTTGCTTCCCCAAGTTGGTGATTCCTCAAGTCCGAGGACAAGACCCTATGATCTAGCTTCTATGTTTAGTTCTTTGCTTATGTTGAAAGACATTGTTGTACTTTCCTATTTCAAGACTTATTATTGATGTAAGGGCTAAGTCCCATTTTCGATACTTTTATGTCTAGATGGTACATTGTGACAAAGTTAGATTCTGTTTTTCATATATGAAGTGAAGTTGAACTTCCAAAGTAAAAGTTTTAAATTTCCTTGATTTTATTCTATGATACATGCTATGACGAATGCTAAGGGCCTGTATAAGACCTCTTAGAGGTCGAATACGCCGGTAACAACTAGGGGGTGCTCTCAGGTCGTTACAAACTTGGTATCAGAGCATAAGGTTGAGAATAATGTAGGATTTATGTCACAATATAGGCAAACCCTGGTAGGGAAGTACCGAGTGCAGTTTTCATCCCAATATAGCATTTATGTGTTCCTTGTGACACTCTACTTCATTTCCTCTCACCATGACTGACTTTACTGGTCGAAAATCACTAGCCTTCTTCCTATTTTTTGGGAACAATTCCCCATAAGCTATGTAGAATTTGAGAACCCAGGAAGGTATGTAAGTGTCTCGTGGTTTCGTGAACTGCTCAAACTCACGATACCTGAGCGTGTCAAGTACCTCAGTATACTACCTTCCAAGCCTTCCACTTGAGAGAAAAATATAGAACAATACTATAGAATAATAATGATTTTTACTCTAAAAATTTTCTCCACAAGACTACAAGTCTAACTAGTATTCATAGTTTTCACAGATTGTGTTGCGGAGAATCGTTCGGCGACATTAGTCGAGATCGCCGATAAACTCGGTGATCCACCCTTTAATCAGCTCATCGCCTTCAGCATCCTCATATTCTGGATCATTGGGTGGTACAGTACTGCTTCGCGGGACTAATCGGTGACTCACCGACTTCTCCTTTCCTCGCCTTTTGATCCACTTCCTTCAAGGCTTCACGTACTGGTACAAAGGGCGGTGCATGTCAATTAGGCAACTCACCAAGTTGGACTCGGTGATCCGCAGACTTTCATTTCTTATTCTTTTCAGCCCTTTTTGCTCCGTTTTGCGCCTAAGTGTCCATGCTTCTAGTAAAACTTCAAATACATAAAACTTAAGCATTTTAATCGGTTATTGAGATAAAAAAAGCATTTGAGGACACTATTTCTATTAAAATAAAGCCCTAAATGAGTCCAATTTGTGGACTCATCAGAACTCTTGAAAGATTTTGACATGAGCGTCCTTTACTACCCCGAAAAAACTAATGTGATGGTAGATGCCCTTAGTAGATTGTCCATTGGTAGTGTGACTCTTGTAAAGGATGAAAAGAAGGAATTGGTTCGTGATGTGCATAGATTGTCCCGATTAGGTGCCCAACTAGTGGATTCCAGCAAAGGTGGATTCATGGTTCACCATAGTTCCGAATCTTCCTTTGCTGTTGATGTGATGTCTAAGCAACACCTTGACCCTATATTGATGGAATTGAAAGAATCGGTTCTCAACAACTCCATTGAGGTTTTTTCCCAAGTGGAAGATGGGGTGTTTAGGTAACAAGGTAGGCTATGTGTTCAGGATGTTGATGGTTTGAGAGAGAAAATATTTGAAGAGGCTCATCTTTCGCGGTATTCTATTCATCCGGGAGCCACCAAGATGTACCGTGACCTATGAGAAGTCTATGGGTGGAATGGTATGAAGAAGTATATAGCGGGTTTTGTAGCCAATTGTCCGAATTGTCAACAAGTTACGGCCGAGCACATGAAACCCGGAGGTTTGCTCCAGGATATAAATATTCCCACTTGGAAGTAGGAGGAGGTAAATATGGATTTTGTTGTGGGGTTTCCTCGTACTAGAAGGCAACGTGATTCTATATGGGTCATTGTTGATAGGTTGACCAAGTCCGCTCACTTTATTCCCGTTAAGGTTTCCTTTTCGGTGGATGACTACGCCAAATTATACATCAAGGAGGTAGTGAAGTTCCCTGGGGTTCCCTTATATATCATATCGGATCGGGGTACTTAATTTACTTCACATTTTCGGAAAGCATTTCAACTAGGGATTGATACCAATGTTAAACTTATCATCGCTATCCACCCTCAAACGGATGGTCAAGCCGAACGCACCATTCAAACCTTAGAGGACATGTTGAGAGCATGTGTCATTGATTTCAAGGGTAATTGGGACATTCATCTTCCTTTGATAGAATTTTCCGACAACAATAGCTACCACTCAAGCATTGCCAAGGATCCGTTTGAACTACTCTATGGTAGAAGGTGTAGATCAACGGTGGGTTGGTTTAAAGTAGGTGAGTTTTCTCTAATTTCTCCCGAACTAGTTTATGATGCCATTGAAAAAGTTCGACTCATTAGAGAAAGGTTAGAGACGACCCAAAGTCTGCAAAAGTTTTATGCCGATAATCGAAGAAGGGATCTTTAATTTACAGTTGGTGATTGGGTCTACTTGAAAATCTCACCTATGAAAGGTGTGATGAGGTTTGTCCAGAAGGGTAAACTTAGTCCCCGGTATGTGAGCCCATACCAAGTCTTGAAATGTGTTGGGAAAGTTGCATATGAAGTGGATTTTCCAAATGAGTTGGCTATGGTTCACCTGGTGTTTCATGTAACTATGCTCAAAAAGTTTATTGGTGATCTGGTTTCCATCCTTCCTTTAAAAGGTTTAGGAGTTGATGAGAACCTTTCTTATGAAGAAGTCCCGGTTGAGATTTTGGACCGTCAAGTGAAGAGGTTGAGGAATAAGTAGCATTCGTTAAGGTTTTATGGAGGAATCACCTTGTTGAGAGTGCTACATGGGAGGCCGAGGCGGATATGAAGTCCCATTTTCCTCATCTATTTCCTTCTACTCATATTCAAGCTTGAGGTAAATAGTTCCTCTTAAGTTTAGTGTTTCGGGAGTCATATGTGTGGTATGATTTTCCATTATTTCCATATATTGTGCATTTTTTTGTGAGAATTCATGTTTTAGTATATATTGAGTTTTCATGATGTCTATGTTTCCTCATGTTGATTTGCATTTTTGTATGACTATTGAATTTTTGACTCCATGAGATGAAATGATGAATATGCTTAATGATGTGTTGATGAGATGACATGTCCACTCTATATTGTTGTGATGAGCTTACTTGAGTTGGAGAAGTTAGTTCCTCCCATGCTTATGTGAATTCATGGGTTGCATGCATAATGAGTTAGTAGAAGTAGTTCCTACTCTCTTGTATTACTTTGGCCATGTTGTAAAAAGTAGTTGAAGTTTCCTCCTTTTGAATAGTGCAAGTTGTGAATAGTGCAATGAGAGTTTTGCACATTTTTAATGATTCAAGCATAATGGGCTGTTAGTCTATAGTTTCTAACATAGTTTGGTGTCTTGGTCATCATTTGGGGACGAATGTTCCCAAGAGGGAGATAATGTAACACCCTGTATATCTAATGACCTAAGCTAGAGCCTAACATATAGACTAGTGTACTAAATAGGGTTAATGTCGAGAGAACAATCATAAAATGACCTCCCTAAGTTAGTACTAATGTTGCTTGTACCTAAACGTCAAGGAATGGCCCCCTAAGGACCCCCGAATGGTCCTTGATGAGGGCCAAAGGGCTGCTCAGAACCTATCCAAAACTAGTTTGATCCGTGAACTTAGGGACCACAAAGCTTGTTCTAAATCATGCCCCGTAGATGGGAGTCGTGCGTCAAGGCTTAGTCCCCTCACATTTCCCCCAATTTCCCTAGCCTTAGTACCATTCCACGAGGGTGTAGTACGGTCCGTCAACCAACTCACGCCCCGTGGAAGGGTATCGTGAGTTGAGACTTAGTCTCCTCACCCTCAACTTGATGTTCCCCTCTCTGATCCATATGACTAGCCACCAGCACAGGGCGTCAACATACCTACGGACCGTAGGTGGGGGTTTCATAGGTGGTCTGCCAAAAAACCTGGTGCAAAATCGGCTAAGCCTTAAACATTTCAATAATTTCCTCATTAATTAAATAAGGGTAAAAAAGCATATAATTAGTTATATTAAATTATTTTTATGTATTAAAACGAGTATTTTAACTCACAACTCAAACTCAAACCCACTTCCCTATCTAAATATTCTCTCTCTAAACCTCTATTGAAGAACAAAGAAGAAGCTCAAGCTAGGGGTTCAAGATTCATCCTTTTCACTCCAATTCTGCGTGGAAAACATCAACTAAGGTATGAGAGTCTTTATTCATGGAATACTTTTCTTCATGAAGCCCTTAAAACTCTAATTTAGAAACTTGTAACTTGTTCAAAAACTAGAGTGTTTATTCTATCCATGGGTTCTTCCTAAAAACTATTTCATTTTGTTAATTGTCTTATATTATGGATGATTTGATGTTTAATGGTAATTTTTATTGTAAAACTCCCAATGAACCCATGTACACCCCCATGACCCAAGTTCATGAATTTTGATTGGAGTAATGATGCAAGATGATTATTGTGAATTGTATTTATGTCAATCTAGTTATTGAATCTTGTTTTATTCATGCCTATTGTATTATATTTAGGTGAATTTGTGATACATGATTCATGACCTTGAAAGGGGTAAATTGCTAGAGTTTGTACATATTGATGAAAGTTGTGTATAACCTATTGATTCACTTAGAAAGTAAATCTCCTATGACTAATGTGTAAAGTTTGGTATTGTTTAATGGTTGTTCTTCCCTTATCCTTACACTTGATGCATGAATGGTCTAGTATGATGACGATGTTATTGTGTTGATTGGAAGTCTATTTCTCATGAAAACACTATCAATGTAATGTGGAAGTTCTACTCACGTACTAATGTTGATTCTAAGTTTGATTGTACATTGTCACCTTAAATGAATCGATGAGCCATTTTGATGGATTGTATTGAACAAAGGATAGAGCATTCCTTCATACATGTAAATACAATTTAAAGACTAACTATGTTAATTTGGGAAATAATTCTAAGCACCCAGTGGATATGGACGATGAGGTAAAGGCCCTTCCGTTAATGCAAGAGGTTGGCTCATCCTTGTGAACTCATGAGATGGGAATTCCTCCGTTAATGCAAGAGGTAGGTTTCTAGAAGCAATCTCCCTATCCCATAACTATGTGCCAAGATAGGACTTAGCTAGTGGATCCACCTTATAGCTATACATTTGTTTTACCTTAGGCAAGTACGACACCTTCTTTTGGTGTGGGGTTACACGACACCAGATTCCATGTAGCTCACATGGTCTATGTCGGTTATGGTTATTCTTCCCGTTATAATGAGATAATGAATGAGACATGAACTATACTATGACTTCTTGCTGAGTTTACTTAGTGGGAGTGTGGGGTATGTGAATTCACTTCCATATTGCACAAGTAGGCTTAGTAAGATGTTGTAGGATGATTACTTTATATTGTGATGGGACACAAATGAATGCATATGTGTTGAATGGATAGTTATTGTGAATGACTCTCCTTATTTTCAAGTAATGTACATGACTATTTCCTTATTGGTGACTTATGATGATAATGAGGTTTAAAGATGAGATGCATGACTAAGGTAACTTCAAAGGGGTACTTAGTAGGGTTGGTATTATGGGATGCCAACCATACATTGCACAAGTGCACCTTAGGGGTTGCTAAGGTGATGGCTTTACGATGTTATGAATACAAATGTGATTTTGACTTGTATCTTACATGGATGTTTCATATTGGTTTCCAAACATAATAAATGCATACTTTTCACTAAAATGTAATTTTATGCATATTTCAAGGATTTTATGCATTCTTCCATACTTAGTACATATTATATGCTAACCCCTTATTCCTTCTACATCTAAATGAGTGTAGGTTTTGTCTAGGTGACTTTCACTCTCCTTTTAAGAAGACTTGGATTGCTTATCTCCATGTAGTGGTGATTCTTCAAGTTCGAGTATGGGATTTCCTATTCTTAGTTTCATTTTGTATCTCGTATATTGAGACTTTTATTGAGGTAAAAGGCTCAGTCCCAAACTTTGTATTCCTATGTTTTTAGATGGTAAATGAGATAAAGGGTATAGATTCTAAGATTTTCCTACTTATGAAAGTGATGTTTTAACTTCGATTGTAAAGTTTTAAATTTCCGCAATATTTCTATTTCTTATGTCATGATGATACTAGAGGCTTGTATGAGACTCCTTCGGGATCGATTATGCCATGTTACATCTAGGGGATACCCCTGGGTCATAACATTGAATGTGTTCCCCTCTCATCTTTGATATGCATTCTTGGGGGCAAATAATAACCTTACCCATAATCATTGCAGCTGACTTACCTGAATGGCAAGTGAAGTTTCTTCTTGAGGAGTTGAGGAGATACGTCAAAGCTATTGGGTGGACTATCACTAACATTTTGGGCATTCCACCTGACATTTACACTTACAAAATTCAACTTGATAGTGAGTGTAAATTGAGTGTCTAACATTAAAGGAGATTGAACCCACCGATGGAAGAGGTGATGAAAAAGGAGATAATAAAGTCGTTGGATGCAGGTGTGATGCACCCTATTAAAGATAGCAAGTGGGTGAGTTATGTACAATGTGAACCAAAAAAGGGAGAAATCATGGTAGTCCCAAATGAAAAGGGAGAGCTTGTTTCTATGAGAGTAGTAACCGGATGGCGAGTATGCATGGACTATCGAAAGTTAAATTCTTGGACCGAAAAAGATCACTTTCCCATGCCTTTTATGGATCAAATGCTCGATCGGCTTTCAAAGAGAAGATGGTATTGCTTTCAGGATGGGCATTCCAGATACAATCAAATCTCCATTGCTCCGTAGGACCAAAGAGAAGATCACTTTCACTTGTCCATATGGATCTTTTGCTTTGAAAAGGAGGCCGTTCTGGTTGTGTAATGCACCAACAATGTTTCAATGTTGCATGTTGTCTATTTTTGTTGATATGGGCGATGATTCGATGAAAGTCATTATGGATGACTTCTCAGTTGTGGGTGATACTTTTGAAGCATGTTTGGCACACTTGGTGCAGGTCCTTCAAATATGTGTGGAGACAAATTTGGTCCTAAATTAGGAGAAATGTCACCTCATGGTTATGGAAAGTATTGTTCTTGGTCAAAAAGTGTCCCAAAAAGGGGTGGAAGTTGATAAAGATAAGATCGATGTATTTGAGAAGCTTCTACCACAAATATTAGTAAAAGGTATTCGTAGTTTCTTGGGGCATGCTTGTTTTTACCGGAGGTACATCAAAGATATTTCAAAAATTGCACACCCCTTGTGCAAACTGTTGGAGAAGGAGGTAAAATTCAACTATGATGATCCATGTATGTTAGCCTTTAAGTTCTTGAAACAAAAATGAATCTCTACCCTTGTTATCATTAGTCGTGATTGGTCAGCACCCTTCAAAGTGATATGTGATGCTAGTGGTACGACATTAGGTATTATTTTGGGGCAAAAATGCAACAAGCTATTCCATCCCATTTACTATGAAAGCAAAACCCTAAATGGTGCTTAGCGTAAGTACAGGGTTACGGAGCAAGAATTACTTGAGGTGGTATATGCATTTGAGAAATTTTGGACATACTTCTTAGGTATATGCTTTTGTTTCAAGAAGTTGACTTTGAAGTCAAAGATAAAAGAGCTTGTGGAAATCAGGTGGCTGACCATCTATCTAGGTTTGAAGGTAAGGGGAATGAAGAGCTGGAGGTAGACATCAATGAATCATTTCCCTAAGAACAGGTATTCTCGGTCACATTCAAGGAAATTCCTTGGTATGCTGATTTTGCTAACCATTTGGTCTGTGGACTTATGCTAGAAGATCTGAAATTCTACCAACAAAAGAGGTTCTTGTTCAATGTGAAAAAATACTTTTGGGATGAGCCATATTTGTTTAGAGAATGTGCTGACAATATTATTAGACGATGTGTTCCTGAAGTTTAATTCAATGAAATTCTTTATGTTTGTCATGATTCACCGGTTGGTTAAAATAAAAGCAGTGTGCGTACAATTGCTAAAGTTCTGCAAAGATATTACTACTGGCCATCCCTTTACAATGATGCTCATGAATTCTTCAAGAAATGCATACAATTCAAAAAATAAGGTGGAGTGTCCATAAGGAATGACCTGCCTCTGAAGCCTATTTTGGAAGTTGAGTTATTTGTTGTTTAGGTAATAGATTTAATGGGTCTATTTGTGAGCTCGTTTGGTAATAAGTATATTTTGGTAGCGGTAGATTATGTTTCTAAATGGGTTGAAGTTGTGGCCCTACCCAACAATGAAGGGAAGAGTGTCGTTCAGTTCTTAAAGGGCTACATATTTGCTAGGTTTGTCACCCATCAAGGTATTATTAGTGATGGTGGTTCACATTTTTGCAAATACAGGGTGTAAAACTAAGTTGCAACAACATATCATTCTCAAATGAGCGGCCAAGTGGAAGTTTCAAATCGAGAAATTAAGAGTATCTTGGATAAGAATGCGAATACAAATAGGACTGATTGGTCTCGAAAGCTAGATGATGATTTTTGGGCATATCGCAGTACCTACAAGACACCAATTGGCATGTCCCCCTATCATCTAGTTTTTGGGAAATCTTGTCAGTTGCCGGTTGAACTGGAACACAAACCATTATGGGCATTAAAGGCTTTAAATCTGGATTGAGTGGAGTCTTCAAAAGGAAGAGTAGATCAACTAAAGGAATTGGATGAATTCATGTTTAGTGCTTAAGAAAGTTCCGCCCTCTACAAGGATAACATGAAAAAGTGGCACGATTCTAAAATCCTTAGTAGGGAGTTCCAAGTTGGAGATTTGGTGTTGCTATACAATTCTCGACTGAGACTCTTTTCGGGAAATATTAAATCAAAATGATCAGGCCCATTTACAATAACACGAGTGTTCACGAATGGAGATATTGAAGTCGAAGGTAAACAAGGTCCTGCCTTCAAGGTGAATGGGAAACACTTGAAGTTATATTTTGGAGAATGCCATGAAATTTCAGTGATTGAAGTTGTATACTTGGAAGATGCATGAAAGCATTTCAACATCGTGCCAGGACGTCAAATAAGAGGGTTCTTGAAAGGCAACCCAAGTAATAGTTGCTCTGAATAATGTGTGGGTGATTCTGCGAGGCCAAGACTCTCTCTACGATCCCCTGGGTAGGTTTGTCCATCTCGAAGTATATCGCCTTTCTGGCATCAACACTGGGCTGGGACACTAGAATATTATGCGGAATACATACACCACTCAGCGAGTCACCGACTAGTCACCGAAGTTCGATTTTCTCCACTCTTTTTCACCAACCTTGATAGGCTAGAGTCTTGGATCTTTCAGTGACATTTCACATCTGTTAGGCGATGCACATATGCTACTCGGCGGACTTTCCCTTGTCCGCCTGCTACCTCAAAATGTAGTGGTTACAAGCTGGATAATTCGGCGAGATTCATGCAACTTGGCAGTTCACCGATAGGTTTGGTGACGGCTGCCATTCTTCGCAAAATTGCCGCCTTGTGAAGATTCCTTTTCAACCTACTCTATTTCTTTGAGTGCCAGTATTTTATCTTTATTTTTGTTTATGTTTGTTCTCTGCTAACATTGAGGATAATGTTGGGTGCTTTTGGTGGGTGTGGTAGGAGACTGTTGTTAAGTTTGTTTTTTTATCGAATTTTTTCCAGTATCAGAGTGTGATCATTACTGATGACCTGAATAGTGCTCTTAATTGATTGAAATGAGTGTGCGGCTACGATGAGTCAAATGAAGGTACATATACAACATGTGAACTTTTAGCGTCTCGTTATGACTAGCTGGGTGGGATTATGGGATCTTATCCAAGTATGATTTGAGGGTCTGTATGATATGTTCCTCTTGTGATATGATGATTTATGAGTTGATTATGCTTATGACTTATGCTTCTCCATCTTCTTATAAATGATGCTTCAACTTAATAAATTGCACGCATTAAACTTAAATTTTCCTTTTAGCATGTTTTCAAGGTTTTTATGCATGGCTATCATACTTGGTGCATTTTTCTACAAACTCATATTTTCCTATATTTTCCCCAAGTGTAGGGTCCGGTTCTCATGGTGGTCCCCACTGTGGCTACAATTGGGATTTGTTCATTTCTCCTTGCTTGTTAGTGATTCCTCAAGGTTGAAGGATGGATATTATCATTGTAGTTTCATTCTTGTATTTGACTTTCGGATTATGTTGTATGGGCTCTGACCCACTTTGATTCAAGTATTTTAATAGATGGCTAATTGTGACAAGTCTAGACTTCCGCTTTCCTTTATGAATATTTTGGACTTGAAATGCATTTTTCTATTATTATTTTATTGCTCAATGTTATGACATGCTAAGTGTCTTACGTGGGGCCTTTCGGGGTTCTATGTGCTTTGTTACATCTAGGGGGTACCCTTGGGTCGTGAAAAACTTGGTAATCAGGGCACATGATTTAGAATGATTATAGGATCATGTTTCATAAGCCACATCTAGTAGAGTCTTATTTATAGGTGTGAAGCTCGCCACATTTATTATTGAGAGGCTATAAGATGATTAGGAAACTACACTTCTTTCATTACTACTAAGTTGTGCCTTAAATTTTAACTCTATAAAGTCCCTCTCTTAATCCATCTCTTATGTCATAAATAAATGAATACACGAAGGGATAATGCAAGAAGAATGGAGGGTGACAACGTGAATGAAGGAGCTCCTCCTCAAGCTAATCAAACTCCGGTTAATCCCGTTGTTGAGAATGTGACCCATGCAGAGTTTAGGTCTACTATCCAAATGTTGGCATAAATCGTGACGGCTCAAGCCAATAGAGCAGTTGTAGCTCCAGTGAATCCTAATGTGAATTTGGCTGCTAAAGGATTAGGGAGTTTGCTAGAATGAACCCTCCCAAATTTCACGGCTCTAAAGTGGAAGAGGATCCCAAAGGTTTATCGATGAGCTTTATAAAGTTCTTGCTATTATGGTGGTGTCTTCGGAAGAGAAGGCGAAGATAACATCCTACCAACTAAAGGATGTTGCTCAAGTATGGTATGATTTATCGAAGAGGGGAAGACGTGTAAGAGCATGCCTGGTTGAATGGCAAACATACAAATTGGCATTTTTGATAGATGTATTCCCGAGAGTTTAGAGAAGATAAGGTGGAAAAATTAATTAACATTAGGCAAGGTTGCATGACTATAAAGGAGTATGCCTTGAAATCTACACAACTATCCAAGTGTCCTTCAATAATGGTGGCAGATTTGAAGGATGAGATGAGTATGTTTTTGATGGGTGTTTCCAACTTGGTTGAAGAAGAATGCCATACGGAAATGCTCCATCATGACATGTATATCTCAAGGCATATGGTGTACGCTCAACAAATTGTTGAGTCAAAACTCAAGAAAAAGAATAGAGAAGTGAAAAGAGCTAGAACTGGTGATGGGAACTTCTCCAATGTTAAGTCTAATGGATAAGGTCGACCAAGGTTCAAGCAAACGTTTTCCAATCAAACGTCTTCTAGTGCTCCAAGGATCAACAAGGATAGGGTTTCCAACCCTAAACCTTAAGGAGGCATTATTGGTGGTTCTTATGTTGCTAGGCCTAATTCTGCAAAATGTGGTAGAAAGCATGACCGAACGTGCCAAGAAGATGGATGCAGTCAATAATTGGCCTAGACCTCTATCTCCTTCTGACATTAGATGATTTTTTGGGTTTGGCCGATTACTATAGAAGGCTTGTTGAGGGATTTTCTTTCATTGCTTCTCCGTTGATGAATTTGACTCAAAAGAAAGTTAAATTTGTGTGGTTAGAAACTTGTGAAAAAAGTTTCCAAGAGTTGAAAGATAGACTTACTTCCGCTCCGGTGTTGACCTCGCCGGAGGGTACATATGGTTTTATGGTGTATTGTGATGCCTCTAGAGTGGGGTCGGGATGTGTGCTCATGAAAAACGGTAAGGTAATTTCCTATGCTTCAAGGAAACTTAAAGTCCATGAGAAGAATTATCCTACCCATGACCTTGAATTAGCGGTGGTTGTGTTTGCCTTGAAAATATGAAGGCTTGATTTGTATGGTGTCCATGTGGATGTTTTCACCGATCACAAGAGTATTCAATATGTGTTTAGTCAAAAGGACTTGAATCTTCATCAACGAAGGTGGTTAGAATTATTAAAGGATTATGAAATGAGTGCCCTTTATAACCCCGACAAAGCTAATGCGTAAGAGGATGCACTTCGTAGATTTTCCATAGGTAGTGTGGCTCATGTATAAGATGAAAAGAAAGAATTGGTTCGTGATGTGCAAAGGTTGGCTCGGCTAGGTGTTCAATTAGTGGATTCCACCAAAGATGGTGACATGGTCAATAATGGTTCAGAATCGTCCTTTGTGATGGATGTAAGGTCTAAGAAACACCTTCATCCTATATTAGTTGAGTTGAAAGAGGTGGTACTCAAGAGGTCTGTTGATGTTTTCTCCCAAGGGGAGATGGGTTTCTTAGGTACCAAGGTCGGTTAAGTGTCCCGGATGTTGATGGTTTGAGGAACCAAATTTTAGAGGAAGCTCATAGTTCTCAGTATATTATATTCATTCGGGAGCCACCAAGATGTACCGTGATTTACGAAAAGTCTATTGGTGGAATAGTATAAAGAAATATATTGCGGGATTTGCAGCCAAATGTCTTAATTGTCAACAAGATAAGGTTGAGCATCAAAGGCCGGGTGGCTTGTCCCAATATATAAGTATTCTTACTTGGAAGTGGGATGACGTGATGTGAACTTTATTGTGGGTTTGCCTCGAACTCGAAGGCAACATGATTCTATTTTGGTCATTATAGATCGGATAACAAAATCAGCCCATTTTATTCCCTTCAAGTTTTTTTACCGGCGAAAGACTAGGACAAGTTGTATATAAGACAGATAGTGAAGTTGCATGGGTTCCTATATCTATTATTTCTTATCAGGGTACTTAATTTACTTCACTATTGGAAGTCATTCAAAAAAGGGCTGGGTACGAAGGTTAAGCTTAGCACAACTTTTCATCCCTAAACCGATGGGAAAGCAAAGCATACCATCCAAACATAGGAAGATATGCTAAGGGCATGTGTTATAGATTTCAAGGGTAAATGGGATGACCACTTGCCGTTAATAGAGTTTTCCTAGAATAACAACTATCACTCAAGTATCGATACGACTCATTTTGAAGCCTTGTATGGTAGGAGATGTAGGTCTCCGATTGGTTTTTTTGAGGTAGGTAAAATTTCTTTGATAGGTCCCGAGCTAGTTTATGAAGCCATTGAGAAAAATTGGCTTATTAGAGAGAGGTTGACACCATCTCAAAGTGGAAAAAAGTCTGATAGAAGGGATCTAGAATTTAAAGTTAATGATTGGGTCTATTTGGAAATATCACCCAAGAAGTGTGTGATAAGATTTGGCAAAACAGGGAAACTTAGACCCCGGTATGTAGGCCCGTATCAAATTTTGAAATGAGTTGGTAAAGTTGCCTATGAGTTGGATTCGACAAATTAGTTGTCCCCGGTTCATCAAGTATTTCATGTTTCTATGCTTAAGAAGTGTATTGGAGACCCGACATCCATTATTACCCTAGAATACTTGGGATTTGATGAAAGTCTTTCATATGAAGAGATTCCGGTAGAGATCCTAGACCGGCAAGTCAAGAAATTGAGTAACAAGGAAATAGCTTTCGTGAAGGTCTTATGGAGAAATCAATTAGTTGAAGGTGATACTTTGGAGGCCGAGGCCGATATAAATTCCCGATATCCTCATCTTTTTCCTTCAACTCCTATTCAAGCTTGAGGTTAGTAGTTCCTCTTGATTTTCCCTTGTTTTGGAAGTCATGAGTGTTATGTGAGTTTTTCCTTGATTTCCTTATGTTATCGAGCATTGACATGAATATCCCTCTTCTAAATCAAGGGCCATTTGAGTTCATGTTTGTTCGAAAGAAATGGTTAGGGGTGCCAAGCTAGGTTCACACTCACAGAAGGTGGGGGTGACACATCAGACAGTAAAGGGGCCAACCACCCCTTCAAGTCATCTAAAGACTTAGACTTGAGCATAGTGCTCAAGGTGTGTGTTACCTAGACTGTGCTAGCAACTCTTTTATATCCATCTCACAACATTTAACCTTCTTCCCACGCACCTCAACAAACTCTAACGGTGCTGCTACTCTAGCCTTCTTCTTCCCTTTTGGGAGTAATAGTGCATAGCTTTGGTAGAACTCCCTAACCTATGTAGGCATGAATGGACTCTGGCTCTTTGTGAACTACTAAAATTTGTGGAACCGGAATGTGTCCCACACTGTTGGATATCTGCGCACTACCCTATTAGTGGCAACCTCTTCTCCTCTAGAATTGTTTGTATACTAGTAGCCTTCAGCCTTTTCATCAAATATGGCGGAGGTGCTTGGGCTTGAGTCTCTTGTGATTCCTATTCTGCTTAGACCTAAGGTCCGTAGTTAGACTGACCTACAGACCGTGGTTAGACCTACGGTCTGTATTTCCTTTCCGTAACTAACGACTTAAAACTTTTCCACCAAGGCTGGAACCTTCAACTTTCATATGGAAACCCGGACAATGGAATCACTCGAAAAGTGCGGATGAGTAATTTCGAAAAGGGAAGTGTGATATGGGAATTTGGTGAAGTTAATGTGGAGTGATCTGTGGAAATTTGAAGTTAAATTGATTGATTTTGGGAGAGGAAAGGTTGAGAAAATTTTTGTAGGGAGTTTTGAATGTGGCGGATGAATAAAAAATGATGGATTTTATTTTAAAAGGTGTCTGGTGCGGGTTGGATAAACCCTAGATTTGTGACCCACAAAACCCCGTCTACGGGCCGTGGGTCGACCTACGGACCGTAGGTCTAGTCCGTATGTTACTCTTACACTTAGAAATTTTGAGGACTTACCTGGGGTGTACAGACACCATTCACGGTTCGTGGGTGTACCCATGGACCATCGGTGGGGTCCGTAGACCTCTACACAACCTATTTTCTGCAGATTTTTGCTTTTCATCCATGCACATGTAGCAACCTTTAGTCCTGTCTTTTTACATTTTCTGGACACTTTTTAGACACGGTCCCTATTCAATATCAAACCAACACTAATACAAAAATAAAGAACCTATCTAAAGAATTACATAAATTCAAATAAACAAAGAAAACTCCTTAATCGAAAAGAAAAAACTATAGTTGGCTATATTGTACATTTTTGAGTTGCCTCCCAAGCAGCGCTTGATTTAACGTCGCAATACGACGTTGGTCCCTTGATTACTCAGAATTCATCAAGGTAGTAGGCCTTAATCACTTCTTGTACACTCTCCTCTTTTCCCATTTAGATCTTGATCCTTTGCCCATTCACCTTGAACCTTGTTCACTCCTTGTTCTCAGCTCAACCGCTCCATGTGGGAACACTTGAGTGACTATGAATGGCCCAGTCCACTTGGACTTGAGCTTGCCAAGAAACAGGCGCAACCTTGAATTGAATAGAAGCACCACATCACCCACATCAAATTCACTATTTTCAATCTTTTGATCATGATACTTCTTCATCTTCTCATTGTACAAGGCTGAACTTTCATAAGATTTTAGGCGAAACTCATCAGGTTCAATCATGTCATTTACTCTCTGACTCGATACGGTGCCCCAATCCAAATTTAACTTCTTTAGCGCCCACATAACCTTATGCTCTATCTCTACTGGCAAATGACAAGACCTCCCATATACAAGTTGGTAGGGAAACATATCTATGGGAGTATTGAATGCGGTGCGATAGGCCCATAGAGCATCATCAAGCCTCATTGACCAATCGGTTCTATTTGAATGCACAATCTTAAAAAGAATTTTCTTTATCGATTTGTTGGACACTTCAACTTGCCCACTAGACTGTGAATGGTAGGGAATGACTACATTATGGCAGACGCCATATTTCTCAAGCAGCGCCTTGAACAACTTAATACAAAAGTGGGAACCTCCATCACTGATAATTGCCCTAGGTGTACCAAATATGGAAAAGATACTCTTTTTTAGGAATGCAGTGACACTTTTACCTTCATTATTTGAAAGCACAATTGCTTCCACCAACTTTGACACATAATCAATCTCAACAAGAATATACTTCATACCATGTGAACTTACAAATGGACCCATAAAATCAAGGCCCCATACATCAAATAACTCAATCACCAATATCGAATTCATAGGAAGCTCTTGCCTCTTTGAAATTCCTCCTTCTCTTTGTCATCGATCACAAGACTTGGAAAAATCGTGAGCATCTTGGTGGATGGTAGGTCAGTAAGACCCACACTCCAAGAACTTATGCGCAGTCTGAATAGTACTATGACGCCCACCAACAAGTGATGAATGACATGCCTCTAGTATACTCATCATCTCAACCTCGGGCACAGAACAACGAATAGTCTCATAGGCACAAATAAGACTCATCCCAAAAGAACTTCACATCATGCATAAACTTTTTCTTTTGGTGAAAAGAAAAATCCAATGGAACCAGATCACTTTCCAAGTAGTTAGCAAAGTCTGTGAACCAATGAATCAGATCACGAGAAGTAGCTAATACATGTTCTTCTAGAAAAACATCATCAATTTCAACCCCATCTCCTAGCTTGAGTAGCCTCTTCCTCTAATATAGACAAATGATCGACAACTTCATTTTCAGTCCCCTTTCTGTCTTTATCCTGAAAATCAAACTCTTGCAGCAACAACACCCATGTAATCAACCTCGATTTTGCATCCTTCTTAGCTATCAAATACTTCAATGAAGAATGGTCAGTATGCACTATGACTTTAGTACCAAGAAAGTAGGATAAAAATTCCTCGAATGCGAAAACCACCGCAAGGAGTTCCTGTTCTGTCACTATATGGTTCTTTTGAGCCACATTTAGATCTTTCATGGCATAGTAAATAGGATGAAGAATCTTCTATGGCCTCTGTACCAAAACCAAACCAAGTGCCACTCCACTAGTATTACACATTACGTCAAATGGTTGCCCCTAATCCGATTAAATAATGATAGGTGCGGAAACTAGCTTTTCCTTCAACTCTCAAAATGCTCTCAGACAAGCTTCATCAAAATCAAACTTACACACCTTTTTGAGCAATTTGCACAATGGGTGTGCAATTTTGGAGAATCCTTGATAAACCTCCTATAAAAACGTGCATGCCCAAGAAAACTTCTAACACCTTTAACAGAGATAGGTGGTGGAAGTTTGTCTATTACCTCGACATTCACTCTATCAACCTCAATACCCTTCTCAAAAATCTGATGCCCAAGAACTATCCCTTCTTTCACCATATAGTGGCACTTGTTCCAATTGAGCACAAGATTGCACTCTTCACACCGTTTAAGTACCTCGGCCAAATGATCCAAAGAACCATCGAATGAGTCACCTACCATAAAAAAATCATCCATAAATACCTCAATAGTGTCCTCCGCCATATCAGAAAATATCGAAATCATGCAACTTGGAAGGTCGCTGGAGCATTACACAACCCAAATGGCATTTGTTTGAAGGCAAAAGTCCCTTAAGGGCAAGTGAATGTGGCCATCTCTTGGTCTTCCGGAGCTATGGAGATCTGATTGTAACCCGAGTAACCATCAAGAGCGCAATACCGACCCTTACAAGAAAGGCAGTCCAACATCTAATCTATGAACGGCATAGGAAAGTGGTCCTTTTCTATCAAAGCATTTAATTTCCGATAGTCCATGCATACTCTCCATCCAGTAACTAGCCACATCAGAAAAAGCTCATTTTTTGCATTAGGAACAACAGTAATCCCACTTTTCTTGGGGACACATTGAATAGAACAAACTCAACTACTATCTGCAATGGGATAAATGACTCCAGCATCCAACCACTTGATAATTTCCTTTTTCACTACCTCTTGGATATGTGTATTCACTCTCCTTTGGAGCTCAACACTAGGCTTGTGATACGTTATGAGTTGGATTTTATGAGAACAAATGCTAGGAGGAATTCAAATAATGTCTGCAATCGTCCACACAATAGCCTGCTTAAATCTGTTCAACACAGAAACCAATGCATAAACTTGTACTGCATTCAAATTTGCTGCAATGAATACCAGTAATGTACCATCTCTCCACCAAAATACATACCTCAAATTTGATGGTCGAGCCTTAAGCTCCATTCTGAGCCTCTTCAATAGACGGTTTTGTGGGTGGAGAGTCGTGATTCTTCATATCAAGTGCGACGACCAATTCATCATAGTCTTCAATACCATCACCCTCAAAATTCATCATTACCGCTACCAGTGCATCAACACCCAACATCTCTTCAATAAACACATCAGAACCCCACTACACAATATGATTCACCACTGACACTGACTTGAGATCTCTTTCCTTCTTCATGGACCTATAGATATTGAAAGTTACCTCTTTATTGTTCAATCGAAACTTCATCTGCCCTTTCTTCATATCGACCAAGGCGCACCTAGTAGCAAAGAATGGTCTCCCAAGGATGATGGGAACTTCAAAATCAACCTCACAATCAAGTTTCACAAAATCAGCCAAAAAGATAAACAACTTCTCTTTCACAAGTACATCTTGGAGAACACCGATGGGATTCTTCACAATTCTATCGTCCATGAGCAATCATATATATAGCAGTTGTTCTTGGAGCCACTAAACCCAAATTCTTGTAAATAGACAATGGAATCAGATTAATACTAGTACCCAAATCACACAACATCTTCGCTAAATGCAACAGCCCAATGGTACAAGGAATAGTGAAAGCACCAGGATCCTATTTCTTTAGAACAAGTGACCTAGTAGCAATAGCACTGCAATGTTGCAACTTATCATCATCTTCAAAACTGGCGGCTTCTTAGTCACCAAATCCTTTATAAATTTTGCATAGCCGGTCATCTGCTCCAAAGCTTTTATCAACGGAACATCGATGGAAAACTGTTTCAACATAGAGATAAGCCTATGGTACATTGCTTCATTATTCTTCTTAACCAACCTCTATGGGAATGAAGGTGGAGGTCTAGGCATGGGAACAACTTTTTAAGTTATCTTCGCTTCCTTCTTTGTCGCATTCTTGGACTCTCTAGTAATCTCAATCTCATCATCATCTTTACCAACCTCAATTTCAACCTCAAACTACATAGGTTGATCAATGGTTATCCCCTCGAGTAGTGACTGCCATACAATGCCCATCAATCTTTGGATTTTGGATGGTGTTTCTAGGAAGTGTGTTAGGCTGATGTGGGTTCATTGTAGTAGAAAACTTATTCATCTGCTTTCCAAGTTGCTTGATCGACACTGCATGGGCGTTAACTTATTGATCAATACCTGACAATTCATTCTGCAGCTCCTTCACATTCTCATTAGTCGAATCAAACCATTTTATTATCTTCTGCATCATATCCTTAATCCATGACGTACTACCCCTAACTTCCCAATTGCCTGAATCCCGATTCAGTGGAGGGACTTAAGGCCCAACCCTATCATTTATGTTGCCATAGTTGTTCGGTTGTAGTTGCTGTCGCGTTTGTAGTTCCCGCCCCGGACATTCTGACCCTTTCGGTTATTGTTACCATAGTTTCGACCTCAGTTTTCTTGACCTTGGCACAAATTATTTGAATTGGAGCCTTGGGCTTTGGCTCGGAACCGTCTGATCTTTCACTAAGTAAGCATTGTCCTCATAATAACATTCCTCAACAATTGGTGGTGGATACCAAGTCAAATAATTCACATCATTTACCTTTTCTGGAGCTGTGCTTACATATTTCAACACCAACCCAAGTTCTGTCCTTATCTGAGCCATCTCCTAACGAATAACATCAACAATTTGACTAAGTGCAGCTTGAACTGCAAAAGCGCTTCTTCCAGTGTCTGACTTTTGAGTGTTCCATGATTTATTGTTTCGAGAAATCTTCTCTAGTTTCTCAAGTATCTCTTCAAAAGTGCACTCACCATATGATCGTTCAACGATAGTATTAAGCACAACTTTACCATTACCATCCTGGCCTCTATAGAAATACTTCTTCAGTGACTCATCATCAATCTAGTGATTCAGAACACTTCTTATGAATGGAGTGAACCTATCCCATGAATTACTCATCGACTCTCTAGGTAGTGCCACGAAGTTGTTGAGTTTATCTTTGTGGTTCAGCTTCTTTGAGAACAGAAAGTACTTGTCCATGAACACCTTGTGCAGTTGGTCACATGTGTGAATCGAGTTGTACGGAAGCTCAGAAAACCATACAGCAGCATCACTGCTCAATGATAGAGGGAAGACTCTCAACCATATGATGTTAATATCTAACTCTAGTCGCCCAATACAACTCTTACAAACACTCCTCTACTTGGCCATGTGCCCATGTGGATCTTCCGAAGCCATACTAGCAAACAAACCCTTCGATGTAAGCATCTGCATTAAGCTACTAGTGACCACAAACTTATGCCCTGGAGGTAGTGGAGGGAGACCAATGGATCCTTCAGATTTGACATTGTTATATTAACTACTACAAAAATGAACTTTAGCGACAATTATTTTTCGACAATAAGAAAATAGCCTCTCATGTATTCAAGTGAGGTAATATAGTAGCGGCTAATGTATAATGGCCAGGAAAAGGTACACTTTTAGTAGCAATTCCAAGCAATAGCTGCCAAAAAGAGTTCTTTTTTTCAAAAATTAAAAGCTCATACTTTTTCTAAATTATTTATTTTCCCGCCATTCTCTAAATTATTAAAATAAAAGTCCTAGGCAATAAGGAAAACGTTACTAAGAACAAAATCCTCAATACGCTGCTAAAAAGGAAAATTTTCCTAAATATATATTCTGCATCCTAAATCCCTTAGACTTTCGACATCCAGCACCATATATTCGTTCATAGCAGGAAACTTCCAGCGGCATATACTAACTTGCAGCAGCAACGTCCCACAACTATAGATTTCTCGCTGCAAATATGTCCAGGAAAAACAAAGTTTTCAAGTCTGTAGATCACTCATCTCCATTCTTGTGTTTCTATTATGTTCTATTACCCTTGTTGTTCTTTACATCTTTGTTGCAGATTTAACCCTATTATTTATTATCTATTATGTTTATTAATCTGTATTTATGCATTAATTAAAAAGAAAATAGAAAATATACTTGAGTAACTAATCAATATTTAGGTATTAGCTGTGATTTATAAGTGATTTGAGATTCGTAAAAGTAATGTTTTCGTGTTTCTGATATATGTTTGCTACTATTGTGATTGGAATTGATTGAATCGATTCATATGTTAATATACAATAAGGTGTATGGCTTTTATATTATGGTGTGTGGTTGTTAATATATTAAGGCAGGTGGTTTTTCGTTCATCTGGATCATTCAAAAGTTCTATTGTGAATACAAGAACTAGTACAAAGAAACCATTGTTTCATTTTGACTCGACCTAAGATCTCTTTTTTGAAAATTTCAACTTTAGTGCTTACATAGATTCACTCTTATTTAGATTCACATTAGTACAACAATTTTTTGTTTTGACTCTATGAGCTCCCTGTTATTTATATTATCCGTAACTAGAAGCTTAATTTAATCCTTTTGATCTGTTATTTGGTAGGTTTTGCATTTGTCCTTGAATCTTCTATTTAATACTCTTTTTGTTCATTTAATTTTCTATTTTAGACATTTATTAGAGAATAGCCAGCTGCCTCAACATACTATTTGCTTCTAAATATCTTCCTTAGGATCCAGGAAGCTTGTGGTCGATCGGTGTTCCAGATTGAGCGACCCTTAATATAGTAGCCATGAGCCCATCTCAACCATAATTTATCTCTCTTATGACTTAGACTCCATAACAATTTATCTATAGCAGCCTTATTCCATTGTTCGACATTTATCAGATTCAAGCCACCAGCCACCCTTGGCTTATAGAGTTGTTCCCATGTTATAGGTGATTTATTGATATTTCTGCTTTTCCAGTCCTTAGTTATTTCCTACATGTAGTCGTAATCGTATTGATCACCTTCTTTTGAAGAAAAAAGATTTGGAACAGAGAGTTTGGATGGAGAATTAGACATTTTTGAGAAGGTGAACCCTTCCTGCATACGTTAGTAGCTTAGCAGCCCAAGTAGTGATCCTTCCTAGTATTTTATAAAACAAAGGTTTGCATTGTATCGTGGAAAATCTGTTAGTACTAAGAGGTACTCCTAAATACTTGAAAGGTAGTTCCTCTTAGTTACTACTAAAAGCTTTTATTTCTCTATGTTTCCCTACATTATTGATAACTCTAACATTCCATGACACTAACATCGACGTTGAGGTGAGTGAGCATTTTTTTGTCCCTCATCTCCATACTGGCTACTTTGTTGTCCCACATCCATCTGAGTTTGTCCTCATGTGGTTAGGATAGTAAATCCATTAGTGGTTGTAATTCAGTGGAAAATTGCGAAATTGGACCCATAATGGGATGGTTTTCAAAACTCCATCATGTAAGTCAAAGTGGTTTAACAATTATATGTCTACTATTCATAGTATAAGGGCCAAAGTATATTACTTCATTCATTTCTTCCATACTGTCAAATAGCAAAATAAAGTAGCCCTCATTGTGATAGTATATCTCTAGTTTTGCTGCAAAATTCCACGGGGAAGCTATAAAGCTTTCCAGGGTAGCAACTGTTGGTTCAGTACCAACAACATACAATATCATAGATTTGTTCCATTTTTCTGTAGCTTCAGCAATATAATCCACTTGCAACTGAACTATCTTAGCACCTTACTTAATAATATGGTTTATAAATTATATATCCATACCTTTAGATCCAATCCTGGTTCCTTGGAATAAGCTTGCCCACTGCTTTCCCATCTTATTATCCTTCCCTGAGTTCTCCACATTGACATCAACACCTAGAGTTACTTTTTCATTTGTTGTTGAGTCCCTTGCCTTCTGCTTGCCTCTTCCTGTTGCAGTATGCGAATCAAGGCTTTTCCCTAGTCTACTTAGACTCCCCAACAAAGGAAAACTGTATGTCAACAGTAGAGGTGTGCGCTGCTCTTTTTCAGCTGATGGGTTTTGTCCATCAACGTATTTTTCTGCTCTTTTAATCTGCTTCCTTTTCTCTTCTCGCCTGAAATCGAATTCTTGGAATTTGTTGTTTTAGAATCTTTTGATGGGATTTCCTAAAAGGTAATTTATTGAATACTACCCACACAATCAAAAACACTGTTGGTTAAAAAATTAGCAAGGTGCTCCTTTCTCTTAGAACATGTGATACTTGTAAATCCCCCCTTCTCTTCAAGTGCTTGACGTTCTGAACCTCCATACCTCTCCATAACAGAATGTCATTGTTGAAGTTTCAACCTTACTGAACAAATAGAGAGTCTCCATAACAGAGTTATAGCTGCAGAAATTTTACAGAGAACCAGTGTCAGGATTTTTCAGTTCAAATTTTTCTCCCTTAAAGAAAATCAGCTTAGCTAACAACATAGTGTTATTGATAAGATTATATGATACGTGTTAGATGAGTGTAATGAACTATTGTTCTTGTATGTAGTCCCCAATTATTGTTGTAGTTGAGTAGATGCCAATTTTTTTTTATAGAAGCTTCTGCTTTATGTTTCTAATGGTAGGAATTTCACTTATAACTCAAATTGATCGTCTCATACCTTCATAGTTAAATCCTAAGCTTGTTTCCAGAGAATTAAGGACTTGCATTTTTTCTATTGAAGCATTCTCTATTCTATTTTTCAAATTAAATTATATAAAGTTCTGAGCAACAACTAGTTAGCTACACCCATCCTTTCCAACTTGTTAGAAGTACCAATATTTATAGCTAGCTAGCTTTGTTTGATGAAGATCCTTTCTTTTTTGTGTTAAATTTTGTAATGCCAATAGGTCCAAATATCTAAAATTTATTAGCTTTCTTATTTTTGATGGAATGTAAACAATGTCAACACCATGGAAACTTAATACACACAAAATCACAAATACTTGAAATTTTAAAACATGCTTCCAGAAACAATATCTGCTATAAACAGGGCGCCTAAAAATCTTGGTTTTTTGTTGACAACTGAAGGAATTGATTACCTTTAGTACTTCATTGAAAGATACCAAACATGTTGACGAACATCTCCTGTACTGCATCCTATTTAATAATAGGATGGATAGTTTATCTCAAATAATTTTATGATTAATTTTATCTTTTTTTACTGATGTATTTAAGCTCCTCTAATAATTTCAGAAAATAAAATCATATCTGGAATGTCATGAACAATTCTAGAAATAAAAGATGGATGTCTTTTGATAGACTTAGTAAACCACGCATTTTCTAAAATACAAGTAGGAGAGAAAATTTCATGTCCTTGTTTCGAATGTGTACTACAAGAAAATTGAGCAACTACTTAATTATAGTCATCTTGTTGTTAGTGCTATTATGCCATCATATGATAACTGGTTTTGTCATGGATAGTCTCTAGAGGGATCAAACAATACTGAAGTAAATAATCAGAAGTAGACAACTTTAAGAGGTGATGATATGAGAGGAGTGATTAATGATGCCTTTGGAGGATGTACAAAGTTTATAAATAGTGACATTAATAAAAGAGGTGAGATGGAGCCAAACGAACAAGAAAATGTTGATCATCCATCAGAGAAGAAACATCATCTAGAGATGGATAAGTTTGAAGAACTCATAAAGGAGGCAAATGAAGAATTATATTCTGGTTGCAAGAAGTTTAGCAAATTATCCTTTTTGTTGCATATCTACCATACAAAATGCATGTTCAATAATCAAATGAATCCTTTAATTCAATGCTTTGACTACTGAAGGACGCACTTCCGGAAGGAAATGAATTGCCTTCTTCTTTCTATGAGACCAAAAGATAATTGAAGGTTTGGGCTTAAAGTATGAAAAGATTCACGTTTTTCCTAATGATTGTATGAGTTTTAGGTAAGAGTTTTCCCATAAGGATGTTAATGAATGCAAAATTTGTGGGGCATCTAGATGGAAAAACAATGCTAAAAAAATTCCAGCCAAGGTCCTAAAGTATTCTCCTTTAAAACAAAGGTTGCAAAGATTATTTATGTCTTCAGAAGTTTCTAAATAAATGAGATGGCATCATGAAGAACGCAACAAATATGGAGTACTATGACATCCTGCAGATTCTGAAGCTTGGAAAAGTTTTGATAGTAGGTATCCAGAATTTACCAAAGATCCTCGTAATGTATGTCTAGGATTCTCTTCTGAAGGGTTTAATCCATTTGGCACAATTCGAACGACTCATAGTACAAGGCCAATGATTTCAATGCCATATAATCTTCCACCATGGATGTGAATGAAACAAGAGTTTTTCATTCTGTCTTTGATGATACCTGGACCGAAAGCTCCCAGAAATAATATTGATGTCTTTTTGCAGCCTTTAATAGAAGAGTGAAATGAATTATGGGATGCTGGGATAGAAACATATGATATCTCTACTAAGGGGATGTTTTAGACGCGAGCTGCTCTCATGTGGACTATAAATGTTTTTGGTCTATATGGTCTTTTGGTTTTGTAGTTTTTTACATAATATCTTCTTCTTGGTTTTTTATATTTATATTTTGATCTGTATTTTTTATTATATTTCTTTCTATTTTTATAATACTTATCCGTACAACCAAATTGAGGTGCTGTT